>JBBYHQ010122307.1:0-27786 GCA_038382645.1 Spergularia azorica
CTTTCTTAGCCACTTAGGTCAAAACCTAAACTTTTGGTGAATGTGACGCAATGATAGATCACACAAATTAAGTCATAGAGATATCGTGTACAATTTTCGTTTGTAAGGAAACAAAAAATAAAACCGTGATTTCACGAGCGCAAAAACTAGTTATTGTTAATTCATGTTTATTAGTCAATTAATTAGATTTGTCTTCCAAGTTCGAATCTTTACCCATTTCCCATGTTTAGTATCATGTTTAGGGTTCTATTAATCGTGATTAGTGTTAGTTCAACCATGTGTGAGTAGTTTCTATAGCTAGGGGTGAGGTTAATGGGTTAAAGTTGTGAACTTTATGTTTAGGGGGGTTGTCTAATGGTAATTACTTGAAAAGCATGCTACTTTATCACCTTGTCTAATGTTTTAACGATTGGTAAACATAGATGACGATTTATTTTACTTATTATTGCGTTTTAATCAACATGGGAGACTTGAGATTGAAATTGGCTAATTAGACTTGGAATTATTGATTAATTGCATGAGAATGAATTAATTAGTAATTAGGCATTGGTTAAATGTTTGAGAGAGAATTAACCCTTCCTTTTGGCCTTGATAACTTGTTAGTGTGCATGATTAGGCTGAATTCAACCCCCTAAACTAAAGGCCTCAACTTTATACTCGTGAACCTCTTTAACCCCTAGCGTTCGTCAATTATTGTCTAAACTCGTGTTTTAGTTTAATTAGCTACTAGTTTGTGTGTTTAAATCGTTGATTAGTAGAAATTAGATAATAGTTTAGACCAAAGTTTTAATTCTTGATTTGATTAGACTAAAATTAGGACTTAATCGATAGACAACCACCCTCCGTCCTCGTGGATTCGACCCTAGCTATACTAGGATGATTAGACTCGTTTGGAACATGTTTTAGGCGTTTTATTGATGTTGGAATACAAATGAACTAGCCCTTTATATAGGACTTTAGAAGATGTAACACTCACTACCCTCCTAATTACCAACATTAAAACAAAAGTTATAAAACATTAACAAATTGGAAGTTGCAAATGAACTCCATTAACATATTGAAAGTTCCTAATGAACCTCATTATTCTTTCTAATAAACTCACGTGAAAATCTTTGAATAATACTAAATGTAAAGAGTAACATGCACTTTGCTTCACTTCCCGGATTGATTGATAGTCCCAACTTCTTTGCATTATAACCTCTTTGTTAATGATCCTCTCATGACCCATAATATGTCTATGGAAAGATGAAGATGAAATCTAATTCCTCCATTTAGAATGACCTTAATCCAATGAATAACCCAAAAGTTATAACCCAAACAAATTAACAGCCCAACCATCATTTGTCCAATTGCTTATCCAAGTTCAAGCAAATATATTTGGACCATCAAAAGATGTCCAATTAATCATGTTAACATAACTTCGACTTAAGTTAAACCCAATTTAATTGCCTTGAACCTTAGTGACCAACATCACTTCTCCATTACTATCTCCAAGTAGTGTATCTGTACTCGCACCCGCATCGCAACAACCCAACAACCTATACATACACCCATATTTCCAACAACACAAAATAGCCTTGAGAACAACTACAACAAACACCACGACAACCACCATAGAAACGACACCACGAAACTCAAACAGATTACCCGACTCAAAACATTCATAAAAACGAATTACACTCTTCTAGAAATCATGATAAACAATAATGGTAGGATTAAAACCAATAAAACCTCATAAATCAAAGTTAAGAACGAAAATATGAGATGACAATATAAAAAATAAACTATAATAAAACTTTGAGAACTTCATACCTTTATGTAGAGTAGAGAAAAAGCGGATGAACGGTACTAGTTTCGTCCAAAACGGGGCCAGACAATGAAGACGAGGAGCAACTGAAGATGACAGCGGAGAACGGAGAAGAAGACGACGTAGATGATGATGAATGTTGATGAAAATATGTACGTAAGGGTTTGGGTGGATTCAAATAGAATTTAGGTTTAGCAATACGTAGGGGCAAAACGGTAATTTTTCAAATAGTAATTAGAATTTGGTTTATAAATTTTGTTTTCTTTTTGTTATAAAAAAGTAAAAACCATTTCGAAAATCCTAAACCATTCTAATAAATTCTTCAAAAAATAAAACTCAAAATTCCGGAAAAAAAACCCAATTAGTAAGACTCGAATTAAATAGATTCCCGAAAATTAAGGGGTGTTACAAGGAGGTGGTACTGGGCCGGCGGCACGACGAGAGTTGGGAGAAGAGAGAGAAAACGGTGGGATTTGAGGTCATGTTTGTTATTAATTTTTGCTATCAGCCTGATATCTTTTGTTTAGATTTTCTTGGTTAATTTTAACCATTGGTTTATATTTAATGAAAGGTCAGGTTTGCTATTTTGATTTATACAAGATACACATTTAAAATTCCTAATTATCAATTTTCACAAACAAATGATTTGTATTTTAATATCACAATCTCAAGTGGTACATATGAACTGATTACTTAAATTTCAAATGATTGTTCTCTAACGCTACCTGAAACCAATCTTAGCAGTTATACATCAAATAGTGACATGTTTCTCAAGTACTCTAACTTCGTCGAAGGATCATTTGCACAGTTAGATGCTAAATACCATTTGACCAAATATGAACTGAACACACAAAGTAGTATCAGATTAGTCCATTTTCAATTCACTTGAACAAAATTAGCATAAAAGAAGCAAGTTCATAGATAGCGAAGGAACCTCTTTACTTAATTGAAAAGAACATTAATCAAATTATGCAATTTGAGCTAGAAAATCAATACTCAATCATGCTAGAAAAACTATTTTACAGTTTATTTACAATTGTGTATGTCTGAACCAAGTCAATGTCCAACTTACAAGTGAGCAAAATTCTCGCTTTGCATACACTTCCTAATTCTAGGAGCCAAAAAAAATTCATTCTTGTGTATTTTGTTAAAATAGTGGATGTATTCTATTATCGTCCTATAACCATGATATGTCACAAAACTTACGCAAAAGTCAAAGTTATTCATGTAAGTTAGGTGGTGATACCCTGACTAGAAGGGTTCTCTGACTCCTTTTATCTTGTACGCTTACTTTCTTTATAGGAAGTCAAAGTTAATCATGATGCGCTTTTTTCCAACCCGCCTGGTATTAAAAGTCAATTCTTCAATTGACCCATTAGCCTCTTTTTCCTCTCAAATCTTGGGTACTGGATTGCTGGTCACGCTCTTGTCTTAACTCTTGATCCTTCGGAAACCTACACACGCAACCTGGGTATGGGTTAGCGTAAAAATGTTCCTCAACCCTAGGTGACTCACCTGGCCTTCTTTCGTACGGTGCTCCGAGGCGATTAACATGCAAAATTTTGACTTCTTTTGTAAAATCTTTCCAGGATATAACTCCATCATCGAGTTGATCAATTAGTCTCACAAAATTAATCCTACATAATAGTCAAGAAACTCGATTAGCAAAACCTTTATTCTTCACTATATATGAATGGAAAACTTCTAAACTCTATTTACTTTAGGATTGAAATTAACATGATATTTGTGTTGCTTAAAAATAAGTCAATTCTGCTAGATCACTTTCAATCTTTCTAAACTATAATCCATTATGAAATTATGAGCAAAGAAGGACCAACCTATCAGGATTAATAGTTTTTCTAAAGCTCTCAAAACGTCGATGACCCTGTACAACTTTGGCCATATTCCCATCATATGTATAAACAAAAACATCGCTTTCAAGGGCAACAATATAATCCAGTGCAGCTAGGCGATTTGAGTAGTTCTTGAAGGGCTCCAACTCTTCATCTGTAGCCAAGGTTGAATGGCTAAACACATTGGGGTATTCGGAGAGGAAAGCATCCATGCTATTTTTACCATAACTTTCTCCAGCGACAATGTATATTATTGTGGAGGAAGGATAATCCATGGCTTTAAGGAATAGAGCCGCTTCCCGAGGAGTCATAGGGCATCCACCGAGCAGCCTTTGCTCGTGACTATTGATCTCTTTCTCTTTCCAGTGCTGTGTGCTATATCTCATGATTTGAAGTTCAATAGCCTCTTCCTTTGTTAGATTATGGCTACAACCTGTGAAGGCGAGCATGTCCTTCTCATATCTACAAAGTAATGAATGACTTGATTGTAAACATGTAGATTTACTTGATGTATGAACACAAAATAATGCAAGTCAAGTTATAACAAATGAAAATGGATATTGTTTTTACTTGTTTGATCAAGCAAAGCAACGCAAAAGTACCTTAAGTGTAAGGCAATATAGTGGTTGGCGTAACCCCTTAACCTATCGACCAATATAGCTCCGAGACGTTCAATTTCGGGGGTGTAGCGAAGGGCATGGTAATTGGCACGACAACGAAGTTTTTGCAGTTTGATATCTAGGCCATTGTTTGCAAGGCGCGAGTCTGAGTGAGTGAAGTACATCACTTTGGCTCGTTTTAGTCTGGGTATCATCTTTCTGTAATATGATGCCTGTAAACTAAAGTTTAATTTTTGTTTCCCATTATTTTGCAATTGTTTTCACTAATTTCACAAATAAACAAATTAATATTACCGGTGACCAGGAGATTGGGGCGAGCTTGTCCCGCTTTATGTGTATATACTCTCGAGGTAAAGAATCAACAATTTCAATATCATCCTTCAAAGTGTCGATGAAGTGCTTCCAATCAAAAATGTCCTTGAAGTCACTATAAAAATACAAAGTAGCTAACATATCTGTCAACATTATATTTATACAAAGTTCCTAAACGAAACAAATTTACATACATGATATTATAATAATTTATACCCATATTTAAATGCATGTACACTTATCCACAAAAAAAGATATGTAGAAAAGATAACCATCATAGGTTATTTAAATGTGTTACCTTTGGTCGGTCCAAAACGACTGATGATCCAATGAAGGAAGTACTAAAGTTGCATTCATTATTTGAGCTATAGCCACCATATCACATATCTGCGATTCATGATGATCCAAGTAAGCAAACAACAACACTGATAACATTAAAATATATAGGACCTTGTCGTAATAGAAGGATCCTTCAATAAATAATTGTGACGGCTGAAGCTAACTTGCCATTATAGTGGAAATTGAAATAATTGTGAGCGGCCAATGTTAATTTGCCATTATACGGAAAACTAAATAAGAGAATACTATCAACATGAGATATAAATATAACACTGTAATTCTTACTCCTGTTCGCATTTGGTTCAATCCGCCATTTGCATGGACTTGTAAGTACCCATTTTTCACTGATGTTTTGCCTGGATGCAGTAAGTAAGAATGAATAAGTACTTGCCTCATGAAATAATTAACGATGGAAAAAGAGGTGTAGTTTAAATATGATGTTCGTTTAAACAAACACACTTACGGCGTGCATAGTTGCCTTCATTTATGCATTTGTAAAAGTTTTCACTATCTAATTTTCGCCAAATATCTGGATTCTGCACACATGTAAATGAACAAACTTATGGACCGAAACTCGACAACAAGTAAATCACTTTATTTAAGATTTTAAGGCTCGTACCCACTAGTTCGTAGAAATCAAAAGAAAATAAATAAACTATATGGGAACATCGCAATCAATGAAGAAAAACCCCACCTTTCTTCCCTCACTCTCATTTGCCAAAAAGCGTAGACACCTACATTTGCCCATCCACAAATGCCCGACAGTGATAGGACATCTTATCTGAAATGTGTTTACTTGCTCTAATATGTGAACCACTGTTATCGTGAATTGATTAGCAAATGCATGTCGACCTTAAACAAGACCAAATACGACCTATTTGCAACCCTTGCACAACTGACCAATCTCAAATAGGACCCCAACTGCCTGATTTGTCATAAAGCATAATAAAAACATGTTTCCAACACCATTTTCCCACCCAAATTCACCTGGGCATTAAACATTTCATTTAGAGAAACAAAACCACAATTTCCAACCCTAGCATTTTCTTGTATATATCTATACAGCCCCCTCTTCACCTAGATACATTTTTTCACTCGAAATCTCTACTGTTCTCTCTTGTTACAATAATTCAATTGTGGGCGGGTTGGGTGTCTTATGACTTCCCAACACATATTGTGAATCCCAAACCCATTCTACGGCGTGGACCGCATATTTTCGTTGGAATCAGTGCTCATCAGGTTCTGTAAATCCCTCGATTTTGGCCCTGTCGATGAACCACTCTCGTCATTGATTTGAACTTGGAATGATTCGTTTCTCCGACCGTTTATGCTGGGTATGTACAAACTCATTTCACGTTTACGTAACCCCTCGATAAGAAGAAATTGAAGGGTTTTAAAAGACCCCACAATTATTTGATGAGGACGTCTATCTAGTTCAATCATCGCACGAATTATGGGTTCGCCAATCCGTGGACTCTACAATAAGCATGTTGTTTTGATCTGAAAAAGTAATGAATCCAATTAATCTAACTTATACTATTGGAAATGTTCTGAGAACAAAAGCTATGACTCTGAACATTCAGGATTTTGTTGACAAGCATCGGAACCATGTGAAAAAGTCAATACTCCAATACTAAAGAACATGGTGGTTCATGTTTCGTTTTCATATGGCTGAAATTTTGAAAGGGGGTCAATTGAAGGTTGGAGGGAATATGTTGATCTTGTAGCATTGACATCCACGGTTCTCTTAGGAACTGGATATTGTCTTTCGAATTCAAGTAAGGGTCTTGTACTCATATTTGGACCCATACATTTGGCCTAAAGAAGCACCAAGTAAAATCGCCACAAAATTGGTGTTTCTCGTTTTGCAGATCAAATGACAACTGCTCAAACCATGGTCTCCTTTGCTTGAGTCCTAATAGAATTAGATGTTGCTAAGGAACTGCCTAGTAGTATCACTCTTAACACCCTCTTTTGTGAGCAAGTGGTTCAGAATGTGGGTTATGAGTGTGTCCCATTCTATTGCCATGGATGTCACAAAATGGGAAATATAGTGCAACACTACAAACATAACAAAAAGGAGGAGATAGTAGAAAAAAGGAGGATGGACAAGCCTGTGGTGAAAATTGTGCACACCATGGCTCATTTAGGGATATATAAACCAGGTCAGGTTGATAATTAGAGGGCAGATGGAGATATGGAGTTGGATAGCTAAGAGGTTGATCAGCAGGACAAGTCAACTGTTGTGCCTGACTCTCCTGACACTAAACGTCACACCCCACCGTCATCTGAACTTGAGAATTTGACTGTTAATGAGGACGCGTGATTTAAGATGGTTTTAAAAACAAACTCTGGAAGAGCCCATGAGAAACTATTGAAGGTATTAGATATGCTCAGCTCTTATTCTTGGGCATTGGATTACCCTGTTGGATAAAACTTTTACAAAAGTCAATGGTATAGGAAGTGGAGATAAAAGTGACATAATAGTGAGAAGAGCGAAGCCTCCTGAGCCTCAAACTATATGATTTCTCAAGTTGTAATGTGAGGGTGCTTGATGAACCCTGTTGGGTAATAAAATGGAAGCTATAGGTGTCTTGGAAACAAGGATCAACTAGTATAACAGTAATAAGGAACAAATTTAGTGGTTTTATAGCAGTCAATAATTCTAGATTTTATCACAATGGTCATATATGGGCCGTCTTGAAGCCGACAAGGTAAGAGTGGATATTCTCACTATACATTCTCAGGTGATTCATTGTAAAATCCACCACGTGATTACATATCAATACCACAATTCTTGAATCAATTGTCTATGGTGGTAACTCTAGACAAGATAGGTTACGTTTATGGGAAGTTTTGAGTGATATTTTAAGGATTAATACTGATGACAGGGTAGTTTCAGGAGACTTCAATGTATTCATAGAATTTAAAGAGAAGCGCAACCATCATGCAAGTACAAATGAGATGGATGAGTTCAATGGTTGTGTCCTTGATTGTGGGCTTGATGATATTATGAAGTATATTGGAGGGGATTATACTTGATTAAGCCTTTGTCAACCCCATTTGGCTCTAGGATTTTCGCAACTCTTTCCCTGAGGTCTACAATCAAGGAATTTCTCATCATGCACCTCTAATTACCAAAATTGTGGATCAAATCAAGCCTAGGAGGAGTTACAAATATCTTCATTGCTTGGCGGGCCATGGAAATTTTAGCATTTTTGTGGAAAATGTTTGGAGTAAGACTATACATGGTACACCCATCGGCAAATTCACGTGGTGGACCTAAACTTTGCCTAATCGTGCGTGATGCTGTAATAACCCAAAATTTCAAATGAATTAATAAAGTTATTGTACGAGTTATTCTTACAAATTTGCGTCTTGAGTCGATTTAATTGAGTTGTTAGAAACGGGTTTCAAATCGGGTTTAAGAAAGTAACAATCTATAATTTTGACCAACTTATTTTAGGCCAAATTTCTATTTAACATTTCATTTTATATTAACAAAAAAAAAAAAGAATAAAAAAAAAAGCAAGAAAGAGAAACCCCACGTAATAACCCCCCTCCCTAAATCTTCCTTTTCTGTTCTTTTCTCTTTTCTCTGGCTTTCCTCCTACCCGACACCTCCTCCTTTTGCCATCCTCATCACCTCTTTATCATCATCAAAATCATCTTCAATTATCATTACTTTCCTTCATCATCATCATCGTAAACCATTTTTCATTATCATTACTAATCACCTTCATCAATCGTTGATCATCTTTGTGATGATCGATCCTTGATCAATCACTGTAAAACTCAATTTTTTCACTCCCTTATCATCACGACATGACCATCTTGCTTTAGCCATTCGACCGCCGCCGTGTCGCCGCCGCTGCCACCTCTCTCTCCGCTGCTCTGGCACTATTGCCGACCACCACTGCCTTTCGAAAATTTCTGATTTTTGAGCTGATTTTATGAGCTAATTTGGGAGTTGATTTTGGGCGTTTTATGACCGAGTTTGGGACGATTTTGTGAGCTGATTTGGGGCAGTTTGTGAGTTGATTTTGAGCTGATTTTTGGGGCGTGTGGTGTGCGAATTCGATTCGATTCGAAGCAAAGGTAACACGATGTCTACCCCTTCCTTAATTTATTATGGGTTGGCGTATGATCTAATTCTAATTGATTTTGGTGTGTTTATGTGTGGGTGTATCGATTATCGAAATTTCTGAGTATCATTGAGCTTGTGATTGTTTTAATGGGAACGAATCATTTCTAGACTCATGGTTTGTATACTACCTTGATATTAGTTAAATTTGGAGTTGAATTATAAGAGTGGTGCTAAGATCATAGATTATGTTTGATTAGTTGGTTAAAAGGGAGGTTGGCACTTGGTAGATGTATTGCTGGATCGGAACGATGTTGAGATGAAATTTACGAGGTGATCTATACTAAACTTAAAGGTTTTGGATTTAAGAATGTCGTGGTATTCAAATTTGCTTCTATATGTGAGAATTGATATTATGATTTGGGAATTGCATAGAATGAAATTATTATTTGTATTTGATTTCTTAAACTTGCGATTTGGCCGTTTTGTGACCTTAGAGCTACATGTGCATTATTACTCAAATTATTTTTGATAGATATTATGATTCATATGGTTGATTATTGGCGTATAGCCACTGGTGTAGATTTGTTTGACGCAGAGTCAAATTGTTTCTAGAATTGGTCATATTGTTGGTTATCAAATTGGCTTATGATGTTGGTTTGTGTGATTTGTGTTGAATATGTGATCACCGTTCTTTTAATAAAATGCTAATCATTTAAAGTCAAAGATAATGAGGCATGGGGTTAGTTTATTACCGGGTGGACCGCATAGGTCTCACCTTGGTTGTTGTGAAAGCCGCATCGGCTTTAATGGAGCCCCTCCGCATCGGATATAAGTGGGCTAGGCTCTAGTACTACTCTGTCGGGTTAAAAATACCCTCTATGGGGTGTGCACACTTAAGGTCTAGTAGTCCTTGGTGGTGTTGCCTCGGTAGGTTTCGGCCTCCTTGGTTGGAAGGGTGGTAAGGCAAAAGATTCGTCCATTCCTAAATTGTTGTTTGTGGTGGAATCCCCGCTCATTGAATAAAAATTGGTCATGTGGTTGATGGTTTGATTTCTCACCAATTGAGATAATTAAAATTGTTAAAGTGAATGAATTCTCTCATTATTGGAATAAATGAGTTACAAGAATATTTACTTATACAATGTTTCTCAAATTTTATGATTCTCTGTTTATTATGTGTTGGATGATTTGCCTTTAATAGGTCATGACATGTTTTTATAAGGTAGAGTCTGTTACTCAACTTAGGAGCTGACCTGTTAAAATCCTTCGGGCTACCCGTCATGGGGTAGGTCTTTGGTTTATCTGTCTTTGATTTTCAGGTTCGTTGGGGAGCAACTCGTGGGCCTACTTGGAGAATTTGGTTTTACCTTCCGCTGTGCTTAATAGAAACTTTTGTATAGGCTGTTTGTAGCTGACGGTTTTTTTTTTTTTTTTCTAGTCAGCTTTGTATATTGATTGTAATATTATCGAATTTCGGCGAGTTTTGTAATATAATAATGTTTTTAAATTTAGCCGAAATTCAGGGGTGTTACAGATGCCCTTTCTTTTCAAACAACTACAATTGGTGCCCCCTAAACTTAACACTTTCAACATATGTCACCCCTACCTTCCCCTTCCCTTAACGCCGTTAATATTGGGCCGTTAAATGATAATGTGGCTTTAAATTTAAAGGGATTGAACATCAATTCCTTTCATTTTAATTCACTAAAAGTGATATTAACTTTCTTTTTCTTTATTTGCCTGCATGAAGTGAGATATGAGGGGAACTTATTAAAGGTTACAAGCATTGTCGCCCTATTATAACAATATACATAACTCATTTGTATGAGAAATATGAGGGGAAATTATTCATTGCAATGGGAGTTGATGTGAACAACCAACTTTACCCTCTTACTTTTGCTATTGTTGAATGTGAGAATATTGGTTGATTGCTTTAGTTTAAGGCATGTATAAATACGTTTGTGACACAAAGAACCAGAATTTATGTGATTTCTAATAGACATCGCGTTATGGCATGTATGAGTGAATATTATAGTGAATGGAGTACGCCACAAGCCATTTGGCTTCTAATGTCAATAAAACTTACAAGAATAATAGAGCTCTGAAAAATATGAATTTAAAACTTTGTAGTAATATTTTGTATTTTAACATCAATCAAGTTTCATGAGTTAATGAAATTGTTGGAACCCTCACATTTGTGTAAACTCTTTATTGGTTTTGCGTTTGGTTTTACATTGAATGAGTTGGTGTTGGTGTCGTTGGATGAGTTAGTATTGTTGTGGAAGGATGAATAGGTGTTGTTGTGGTGGTATTGGAAACTTCTACTATTTTGTTGCATGAAAGAACATAGAAAACGCAAAACATGAAAACAAAAAAAAGAGCTGCCAGGGGGCTGCAAGGCGGCCTAGCGTCTTTATCAAACAAGAGTCGATTGGCCAGCCTTACAACTTTGAGTATTACATAGAAGTCTAGGACAATGGAAATGGCCGTGAAAATGATAAATTCGCCAATTTGAGATGGCGACTTTGCTTCAGCGAAGTTGTGAGGCGACCCAACAACTTTAGGCTTTGACCGTTTTTTGGTTTGGTTTTTACTACTGTCAAACGGCTATAAAGCCATCACACGACTTGACGGCTTGTATACAAACCTGAAAATGAGTCGACGTGCATCCCAGTGTGTTGAAATTTAATTATCCCAACCTAATTTGTTGAATTTTTTTGAAATGCTTTGAAAAAGAGTTCTAAATAAGTAGGTTCAAAAATTTTGGGACTGTTTTCAAAAAGAAAACCAAAATCGGGATTATTTTTGTTAAATTTTAATCAAGATAATTAACGCAGTATTAAAATCTCTAGTATATGACCTTTGTTTCAAAATAACACTTGTGATGCACCTCCATTGCAAACTTTCTTTATATGTCAAGCTGGTTAGTTAAGATGTCTTCAATCGCTAGAAAAAGCCCCAAATTATTTACGATAAACGTAGTCCATCATGCATGAGCTACACGTGATGACGTGCATATAAGGGTGAATCAACCTTATAAAAACCTTATTAAATAGAAATATATTATTTGAATTTTGTAGTAATATTTCTCTTTCAAGAGTATGTTTACATGCTTCTGAATTTTTTTTGAATAGTCGAGTTAATCTGAGTACCTCTAGATTTGGTCATACATAAGGCTTTCTTCTAATGTTAACAAGGACTATCATTCGTCGAATATGTGGAAATTTACTTTAGGGTCCTAAAGTCAAGTTAATGAGTAGTAACATTTTTTGCTCCATTTAGTCAGAATCGAACAATTGATCACTAGTTTAAAGAATAAGAACACTTATTACTCACACCAACCAATTTTGATTTTGTCAGGTAGAAGTGAAGAGCTATAAAGGCTCTCTTTATGTGGTAATTATTGGAAAAATTATACTTTTTACTTATTTTGAAAATGTGCAAGCTCAAAATCGTTACTAGAAGTTTTCATTATAGTGAACATAAAAATTAGACTGAAATCGTTAGTTACAGAGTGCAACTTTTGTTTTCGATTGACTTAAACATGTATGCTGAATAACAACCATAATTAATACTTACAGAAATGAAGCATTGTACTTTATTTGAAGCTCAGCCTTGAGAACACTATGGTATACATAGGTCACTCTCAAGTTTAATGAGCCTCTCAACTCAAAGTCTCACAACAAAATTAAGTACTTAAACTCTATGAATTACGGTAAACGTGGTAATAAACTTTTGTATTCAAAGTCAAAGAAAGGTCATATGCAAAAGTAGACGTCCAAACATCATTAAAAGTTCACAAAGTCTCATAAAAGACGGTCTCTCAATAAATTATTGAGAGACCATTATATTGTGTTATAAAGTGACTCTTTCATTGCTTGTAACCATAATAATACTTTTAGTGATCGTAATACTATTGAAAATCACATTATCTATGATTTTGGACGATCCCATCATATAGAGCTAAAATTTATAAAGTAACCCCTTTGCAAATCTTAGATTTAGTGTCAAGGTTTTTAACTAAAAGGATTACCAAAAGTAGTATAACGGTCACTAATTATATAAACGGGGTCACAATGTTAATAACATGGTTGGTCTCTCAATAATTTATTGAGAGACGGTCTTCCACAAGACCTCGTGTAAAAAGTTATTGTAAGCAAGCAAATACCAAAATTAACTTATTTTGGTTGGGGGGGGGGAACCTCCATATGTATTCCTCTAGTCATAGGGTGAAAAAGTTGCATATCCCTAGTGATATCAAAAGGATGGCATACAAAAATCTAGTATGAGAAGGTATTAAAAATGTTCATAAAAGCTGACAAAAATTAGGTCAAAAAATTTCCACATAATATATATTAGCCATTGTTATTTCCATGAGTAATGATATAAGTAAATTTCGTTCAAAAAACATCCATAGTAAAAATTTGATTAAGAAAATTTAATCAAATTAAGAAATATTGATAGAGAAGCTAAAAAGCAAGCATACCTTGAATTTATCGTCATGGAGTTGTTTTGTACCAACGGGTTCCGACATTTTTCCACCAGACTCAGAAATAACATTCTCGACGTAACTAGCATTGCCAGCATGAAACATTAAGCCCGTGGTATCTTTGTCACCTATGCCGTTATAGTTTTCCTTATCTACATTCCCTACGTTGCTATACTTTCTGTCATAATCACCAATATCGACGCTAATAACATTGTTATTGGCTTGTGTTTTCCTATGTTTATCAATCAAATGCGTGCCTAATAAAGAAACCTTAACGAAAATTGAAACAACTACTAAACCTAAAAGAAGAGTCAGCATCCGACGTCCCATATTCTTTCCTGATCTCAATTGTTGAAACATATTGGCCATCCACAACGCTACTTTCTCAACCTTTGACACCCATGTTTCCGGTAAACACAATACTCTACGTCGTATGTGCTTTATCATTCCTTGTAGTTTGTGCTTATGGTTGTAAATGTGGTTGTTGTTGTTCGTAGTAATGCCGCATAGGGCGGCAACTGGTGGAATCGTAGGATCATCCTCTCCATCTAACGTGTCACAGTTTTCTACAATAACATCGCTGACTCTTCGTCTAGTAGTTGTTGGCCCCGTTGATGATAGTCTGGGACTCCCACCGCCGGTGTTTGAACCTCCACCGGCGCCCGTCATTAAAATGAGTAAGAAACAACAAAGGTTATTTGGAGATGGAAAATTCGTATAAAAAAGTAACGTGCAATAGTACGCAATTATTTTTAATTTTGAATGTATTATGTTATTTGTTATGGAGTGCTAGATAGAAATTCTGGAGATGAAAACTTCTTATTTCTTCTCTGATATGGTTATTGTTGAGAATGATGATTAATTCTTTCTTTTGCTGTTGATAAAAATGAGAGGGCCGCAATCTTCGGATAGTAGGGAGGCCCTTATATTTTTGAGTCTCTTGTTTCTCTCTCCTTTAATGTTTTTTGAATTTCCTGTTATCTCGTGGAAGAGTAATAAGATCAAGGAGAGAGGTGAATTTGGTTATGTATGTATGGTTCAAATATAATGATTCGATTAACCTTTTTATTTTCTCAAATGTCATGTACAACTTAGATTAGAAATTTATGATCTACCAAATATCCCAATCAATTCATAACATAAAAAACATGACGCCTATTTTTAGTTCATATGTCAAAAGTTGGGGACCAGATTTCTCATATAATTTTAGACTTGTTGTATCAATTTAATTTAACATCTATAAGAAAAGAATTACTCCTATCCGAGTTTTAGTAAGAAACCTTATCAACTATTTGAATTTATTGAATATAATTGTAAGAAAAGTGAATTAGCCCAGGCCAGGAGAGGAAAACTACAAAGGAAATTTGATGAGTTTTTTCCCCTTTTAAATTGGAAAAGACAATGGTAATACAATTGTTTGAGAATAAGAGATGAAAATCCAAGTTATGCAATTGAGTAAATTAAATCTAAGACAAGTAATTAGGGGCAATTATAATGTAATATATTATATTGGATAGAACAGACGTATAACAAAGTATAATGTAGATATTAGAGTTAAACACTTGTTGGATTTGTATTTCTAGACACCAAAAAGGTAAATATAAGTAGTGCTACTTCAATTATTGGTAAATTTCTATTGAACAAATAAACAACTAATCGCAGAACAATTTAAATTACATCACGAAAGAAAAACCTTATCAAAGAATAATTAAACAACTAATAATTGCCTAACTCAAACTGACAAAGTGAAACACATTGAAGCGTGTGAATAGCGCACACAAATTAAGAAACCCTTAAACTCAAAAATATTATATAAACAAATAATGACAAGGGTAAGTAGATATGGTCGAACCCAGGAGGAAATAAAATTCCTAAAGTCAACGTCTGTCAAATTAGTCCAAAAAACAATTAAATTTGGCGCACTGCACTCTAATTAAGACCTACCACTAACTCGGACGAATCATCTTCTGGTTCTTGTGTGTAGACCAACCCACATTCCAATGTAGTCTCCTATTCGTTAATCTGCGTTACACCATTTTGACATGATCCGATCTTCCGTTGTGTTTACGCTTAACCATTACATTACATTGTATCATCTTGTTGTTGTTGAGTAACAGCCCGACCCACCCATACGTCGCAACACAACCCAATAAGATAGAAACACACCCTTTAAACCCATATATCCTCTTGTGGGCTTAGAAGGTAAAAGCCTTGTTGGTATATGATGGTAAGAATCTATTATGAACATATCATAAGAGTCTTAATTTTACAATGTGAGACAAGCCAAAATTTCCACAATCCTGGGTGTTACAAACTCTCCAACTTAAAGAACATAACGTTCTCGTTTTGCCTCAACCAATCCAAACCAATAGGTACACAAATTCCAAGATCCCACGGTAGACGCCTGATATGGGCCCAACCCGTGCACTCAGCACGTGTTCGTAGGGTTGCTCTGATACCATTTCTAACAGACCGACCCAAGACACGTAGCAACACAACCTAATAAGATGAGAAGTCCCCTTTAATCATCTCGTGGGTTTAATAGGTAAAGACCTTGTTGGTAGTATAGTATCAGAAATCTTAGTCGGCCACCTTGATTTTTTATGAAGGAAACAATCTTATTTAAGTTTTCACTTCCCATAACACAAACTATAATATTCATATTCTCATACATGCATCTAAAGTTAGTAGTATTTTATGGGAGGTTGTAAGAAATTCTCATTAAAAAGAATCATATAATGCAAACAATCATTCGGCTAAAAAGAAACAAAATGCCAAACAACACCCACATCCCTAATTGTCTCCTATTATATCAAATTTCTACTTTGCCACTCTACCCTTAGTACTAATGTTACTTAGTTTGCTTTCAATCCTATTTATAACTTTTGTTTCCACTATTTCCACAATAACATTAATCCTGCTAAGAGCAATTGCTAGCCTACACTTGTTTCTCATGAGCCACATATGGTAAAAAAGGCTCCAATTTAAATCGACTAATCAATGTTCTAAAATATTGCATGATCTTTTCTTTTTAAACATGGTATGGTCTCAACGCCCACACAAGGTAATGAGTATCAAGCGCTCTAATCCCGGCCCGGCAGGCGCGCGGGGTTAGGAAGATTGGCCGCAATCCGAATTGTAAGATGCACCCAAATGAAACGTACAACTTATAGGCGGCCGTCCGTCCTACAGTCGTCCGAAAAGGAATTGTAGTGATCTTGAATAGGGATTCTACAACGATAAAAAAAATCCCCATAAAAATACAACTAGATCGAACACCAATGATTTCGTATCGGTGAAAATATTGGCTAATTGATTGAAATGGGTAACCCCAGATTTTAACACTACGGATTATGCAAACTGGTTTATGGAATTGGTTTGTCCCACATTGGTAAAAGGCTCATATGATCAGTTTATAATAGATTCCTACTATCATGCTACCAACAAGGCTTCACTTTTTAAAGCCCACGAGATGATATACGGGTTTGAGAGGTGACTTTCCAACCTATTGGGTTGAGTTGAGTCGTATGGTGGATCGGGCTAGCTGTTACAGATGTTATCAGAGCAACCCTGCGACCGTGTGCTGGATCCTGGGACAAGGCCCAGACCAGCTGTCTACCGGGGGAGATATTTGTGTCTATACGTGTAGTGTGGTGGTTGGGTCTACCCGCCCTATTTGTTCCATGATCTATGGGTATAACAGCCCGATCCACCATACGTCGCAACACAACCCAATAAGATGGGAAGTCACTGTTTAGCCCGAATATCCTCTCGTAGGCTTTTAAAAGGTGAAGGCCTTGTTGGTAGTATGATGGTATGAATCTATTATAAACTGATCATATGAGCCTTAGTTTCCAAATGTGGGACAAACAATTCCACAAATCACTTTTCATAATCGGTAGTGTTACAAACTCCCCCACTTAAAGATCGCAACGTCGTCATTGCGTCTCAACTGCCTTCCTTTCCAATCATCTTATCGGCTTATGAAAGTTTTACGTTTAGTTGAACGTAGCCCGCAGAAGTCAAGAGGTGGGGTATAGAAGCGACTTCCAGATAAAATTAAGACGAGGAAAGCTTATGGCCGGGGCTTCTTCCTCGAGTCCTGTCACGATCGCGCGTAGCGCTTCGCTGGTGAAGGCGCAGGATTCGCTTGAAATATCCTATTTAATCTAATCAATCAATTAGAGAAAATAAGGATAAATCATGCATTGAAAAACAAGGAATTAATTACAATGAAATTAAAGGCAAAATAGAGAGATTAAAAGATTTTGATTACACCAACAGTCTAGAAGGTGATTAGCCTTCCATGATAATTATTACACTAACTTTTGGGATGAAACTCATAATAAAAATACTAATTTTTACTAATCTCTCCTTAAGTTTCTCTCGCTAGAATTCTCTCTCTAAAATGAAAAACAAGATGAAAATAATATGACAAGTGATAAGTATTATTGAGGGGTTCATGCCCATTTATTTAGCATAAGTACAAAAACACTACAAGGCAAAAGCAAAAAGATCCCAGAATTTTTTTTTTTTTTTTTAATTCTTTGTGTATATTAAAAGACATATACTAATAACTGAGAGTGAAATATTAAAACACGTGGACTAATAACTTAATTTGAAGGTAATAATAATCGGTGATAATATTAAAATACCCAAAAATCCTGTGTATTACATTCTTCCCCCTTAAAATAAATTTCATCCTCGAAATTTGAATTTGGAAAACAAAACCCTTTTCAAAACTTTATTATCTTTACACTCCACCCTCCTTACACCAAAAGTTTCATCTCGAACCGACTACAGTGAACTCTAGACTGAAAACGACTTCAAACCACATAAAACAACTCAAGCACATAGGACAACTCACTAAATCACATAAAACTCAACCAAAGTCAACAGTGGCATGTCACGATACCAATATCTAACCAAGACCGACACTGCTCTAATACCAATTTGAAACACTCCCAAATTTCGGCTAATTTATAACTCAATTTTTTATACAGAATGTGCCAATATTCGGAGATATTACAAGTTAATATACAAAGCCGGAGATACAGTTGTACAAAACTCCTATAAAATACAATAGAAATGCGGAAGCAAATAAAAATTAGTCTTGATTCTTCAGCTATACTCCTGACTCAAATCTGCAAGCAAAACTCAAAACAAATGACCTACCCCCATGACCAGGTAGCCCGAAGGGATGCCAGCATTTCTCTAAGTAACACCACTCTACTGAACAATATAAACAGAATAATAGTACTAGTCATGGTTTATAATATATGAGAATAATAAGGGGTCAGATAAGAAAACACATAGGAAAGTGTAAAACACTCATTCAGGACAAACCTGCTAATTCTCGTCACTTACTCCACTCTATTCTCCTCAATATAAAATCCAATACCTTAAAATAATTAAAACGTTAATCTCATAATTTTCGTAACTGAACTCCTTCTAATATACACAATCTCTTCTCGATACTACACTATCATCGTCGATCCTATGTCTCGATAATGCGGCAAGTGAACTAGCGGTAAAACCGCAAGACAATACTTCTATCTCAATTCTCAGTATCAAACTTAATTTCTTTCTTTTCTCTTTTCCACTCTGGGCTCTTTCTTAATAGCTCTAACTGATATCCCAATATAATACTGTCAAAGGTTTAAAGAACCCTGCTCAACACTTAGAGTTAAAGTCTAAGCTACTTGGCCCCATACCAAGAACAAAGGATGACAAATCAAGTATAACACAACACTATGATCTCAATCTTAAAAATTTATATCTCATTCAATCTCATCATCTCGATACTCTACACTCAAGGCGAAAACAAAGATCAAACATTTACTAACCCATCCAAAATACGTACACCGCGCCAGAACTTTTCAATGAACTTCAACACCATGTCCTAGGAATCCATGTACAATAATTAACACGTACAAACTCAATTCAAGTATTTTCAATTACTATTAAACTCATAATTAAATGCTAATTCTCGCTTTGTTTCCAGATCATGCGAAATCCCTAACAAATCCACCAAACTTTTGCTTACTAATAAGAAACCATCAGATCTCCCCTTTCCAAGATAACAAAACTTGTAGACACATATATCATACATCACTTGTTCCCGCAAGCAACAATCTAACACTTTGCCTCGATAACAATTTGAAAGTTATTTAGCCTCTAATTAGACTCATGTAATTAGTCACTTAATTACACCTACTTAAGTTTAGCTAATGATCTTTAGTTGCATGTAAGATTAAAGCATTAAAAAGTGTATAAAACAAGCTTTTATACCTTAATTAGGAGGAAATTTGACCACACCTTCAAAAAAGGTTCTTGAGCTGCTAACTAATGGGGATCCTCGTCCTTAATCTTGAATTTCCAAATTAGGAAACCTCCTCCCTTGATCCACCAAAGAAGCTCTCCAAAAATTTCATAAAAAGAATTAGTTTTCAATGAGATTTTAACCCTAAAACCAAAATAAAATTAGCTAACACTTTAGCCAATGTAATTCTAGGTATAAATAAGTGTTTTGATCAAGTTTTCATGAACATGCAATGAAGAAAACTTGGTCTTAAAGGAAGAGGAAGTAGACTGATTTTTGAGAGGAAAATGGAGGTTTTCTCTTATTCTCTCTCTCAAATCCATTTGTGTCTGTGTAATGATGTGTTTTAGTGTTGAACCATCAAATTCTTGTATTTATACTAGTGGTAATCCAAATTACCATTTTGCCCTTACTAATCATACCCCTTCACATCTTATGTTACAATTTGGTATGAATTGTACACAATACTTCTTTAACTGTTAATTAATTATTATATCACTATATAATAATTACTAATTACATCTTTTTTAGCTAAAATTACAACTCTTTTTAACTTAAATTGCTAATTGTCAATTTTGAAAATTCAAACAAAAACCGTAATTTATTCTACCAGAGTTCAGAACTCGTAAAACACTATCCGATATCATCAGTTAACTCTTTAACTGGACATTAGGGTTTATATTACATTGTATTAATACAAATATAATATCCTTTGGAGAAACTATCTTTATATATAGGTGTGACCGAGAGGGATCAGTTGATTACCGCCTTCAAACGACAATAACGTCAAACTCTAGCCAGCCAACCGTAATCGATTTACGTTAATCAACTGACTTAGTATATTCAATATATCACAGGTTTATTCCTGATTAGATTTAATTAGTCAACGCATTATTGTTGGAGGACACCTACTCCAACACAATTAGCACATATATACAGAAAACACTTAGGGTGACATGTATATATGATCACAATAATCTTGGGAGTAGTAGAAATAGTGTTACCTTATGAACTCGACCAAATGATCTCAAATCGCTGCTTCTAGTCGCCCCAAAATTAAATTGACAGAAGAGAGATAACATGCTGATGGAAAAGCAACGAAGATGATGATTTATGATGATCGTCAGATGAACATATATAAAAGCGATTGATGAACCGCCGGCTCCCTTTAACAACGATGGTCCGCCAGACGCTTCTTTTGAGGAATTTACTACACTTAAAGGAAAGGATATAATTAAATCATGTGATGAGAGAAGATGGGGCCACGGTTGAATTGTGATCTCAAAGGGTTTGGGAAGTTATATACAAAGCTCAAATGAAGGGGTGGCGTATAAGGGAGAGAAGGTTGACAAAATCTTAGTTTAGGGTTTTCTAGAAAATAGACATTAACTTTCTTTTTTTGTTCTTTTGTTTTTTTCCGGCAAAATTGAGAGTGAATTAAAACACTTATACTAATAACTTAATTTGAACCTAATAATAATCGGTGATAATATTAAAATACCTAAAATCCCAGTGCATTACAGTAGTGGTGGTGCGTCAACCTCATAGGTGGCGTTGAGGTATGGATGTTATGGTGAAATTGACGTAGAATAGTGTTTGGTAACGCCAATGTAATTTTAATTGGATTTGAAATGGGGGTGCTCAATTTAAGTAGATGAATTGTCATGATGGAATGTTATTGAGGTCAAGTAGAGACGAGAGAGAATGAGAGGTCAGAGAATGTAGCAAGTGTTGGGCGCGATGAGTAGTCAACGATGGTTTGATGTGGGGGTGGTTGATGATCTGGTATGGTGGAGCTGTTTGCGAAAGAGGTGTCCTTGGGGAAGAGGAGAGAGAAAGAGAAATGGAAGTTAGGATTGTTTATTTTTTTTCTTATTTTTTAAAAACTTTGTTAGATGTAATTAATGTTCTTTGTTTGGATTGAGAGTAAACTTTAAATTATTTGATATTAGAAGTTATCACTGTTAAATGAACAGCGTACGGTGTGTAAACACACAAAACTAAAGGATACTTTGTTTAAAAAAAGACCAAAGTGTGGGTACCACATGTAATTTGGGAAAATACGAGGGTACCACGTGAATTAACCCTAAAAAAAACAAAGTTGGAATTATTATTTCGTTAGAATTTAAGATATTATTAGTGTATGTATGTTCCTGCTACTTATTTGTGCTTAAACATATCACGAGGTATTTTTAAGACATTGGATTTGTGTTTTTGTTATATTCGTATTGATGTGTTTCGTTATTTTTTGTATTACTTAAAAGGGCCATTTTTCTTATTGTTCATTCATTATGTTTATTCATCTTACATTAAAAATACGCTGATAATAAATTCTAAGAGCTGGTTATTAGTATTTCAGATTGATTATAATATGCGATGGTCTTTAAGAACGATTACATCATGTCCTGATATATACATTGAGTCAAATACAATATATGACGAGAACTGTCATTTAAAATAATCTTAACATGACTTTATTAATATGATATTTTGAGGATTGAAGTGGACAACTATCTCAAAAACCATTTTCTCTATTACTATAAAAACGTTGATCGAGATTAGCATTTGGCACATTTTTTTTTTTCTGTATTGACATATTTCACATTTATTATTCTTGGTCTTTATCTCAATACCAATGTTGGCATATTAGATGTCATGAAAAACGAAAATCATGTTAAAATGCTACTAAAGATATGTCAGTAAACTTCTATTGTAAAGATACTAATTTTGCCTTTTCCATGTTTAAATAATGGAAAACTATGTAATCTGAATTAATGATCCAAAATTAAGCCTCCGCAATAAACGTTTAGCCATAATTTTAATTAAAATGATTTTTTCTCTTGCCATTTTTCAGTGGTGCAGCTTTTTTTTTTTTTTTTTTTTTTGCCATCTCTCTTGTCATATTCACTCTCACGACAATCTCCCATTGTTGGTTGTTTACTTGATGAGAAAACCTCCATCAATGGGAGAGTTAGAGCAAGACACAACCACTACGACCATTAGTACATGTTCACCAACAACATCAGAGGAATTATCCAATGCCCAATCACCAATCAAGCCGCAAGTTTCTCTTGTCCAACCTTCGCAAAAGAAGAAGCATCGGCCTAAACCTTTTCGAATTTTTCGCTCCATATTTCGTACGTTACCCATAATATCTCCAGCTTGTAAGCTTCCTAACCTTCCTGGTGGATTGCCAGACATAACTCATCGTGTACATGTTGGGAATCGGATAACTGGCACTCTATTTGGGTATCGAAAAGGCCGAGTTAGTCTCTCTATACAAGAGAACCCAAGGTGTCTACCTACTTTTGTTGTGGAACTAGCCATACAAACCAATGCGTTGCAAAAAGAAATGAGTTCAGGAATGGTAAGGGTAGCATTAGAATGTGAAAAGAAGGCAGAAAAAGATAAGTCTAAACTCTTAGAAGAGCCTATTTGGACGATGTATTTCAATGGAAAGAAAACTGGATATGGTGTTAAGAGGGATGCTACAGATGATGACTTGAATGTTATGGAACTTTTGAAAGCTATCTCAATGGGGGCTGGAGTTTTACCAGTAAACTCAGAAATAGAAGGAACTGATGGAGAACTCGTTTACATGAGGGCATATTTTGAACACGCTGTAGGGTCTAAGGATTCAGAAACATTGTACATGTTAAGTCCGAATGGTAGTACTAATAGCGATGGCCCCGAGTTAACTGTATTTTTTGTGAGAATTTGATTAGCATGCATGATTTATAGAACTGGTAATATCCATATGACATGCAAGAATGTTATAGGTAGTGTATTGTATTCATTAAAATTTAGTGATACTTTTTATATTGTTTCAATTGGCGGTTGGGCGAGTTATGATGCATAGTTGTTGCTATTATAGTATAGATTTAACGTTGATGATTATGGTGAAATTCGACATCTTGATATGTGATCTCGCATCCCTACGCCTTTTTCCCTTTCTCATTATTGATTTTTTTTTATAAAATATGAGTTTAATATATAAGATTGTAATAATAGACTTAGGTGCGAGCAAAAGATCTTTGGTTGTCCAACATGGATTTTAGAATTATAAGTTTAAAATCCATTTAATAGGATTGCAATAATAGAGCTGAGATGCAAGAAAAAGATGTGAGTCTCTATGCAACGTAATAATACATATATAGAATTCACATGACGTTACTAGTAGTCTTATTATCAGAAATAAAAAATGATAACTTAAGATATGTTAATAATAGATCCCTACAATCATACGACCTCTAATCTTTTCACTACTCATCCTGTTTGGTTGTGTTGAGAGGTATGATGCACCACGCTGTTATAATTGGTATCACGGAAACCTCGCGACCACGTGTTGGGTGCTTGCGCAGAGCCTAGACCAATTGTTTAGTAGGATAAATCTTGGGCATACGTGCATATTGTTTTGGATTGGTTTAGGTGCAACGAGGACGTCTTTGCATTCTATAATAAGGGAAGTTTGTAACACCCCAAGGTTATGAAACCAGGTTTGTCCCACATTGAAAAATTAAAGATAGAATAGATTCGTATCACCAAGCCCTTCATTTTCTAAAGCTGAAACGAGATATGCGGGCTAAATAGGTGAACTCCCATTCCATTGGGTTGTGTTAATATGTGTGGCCGGCCAGTCTGTTACATATATGGAGTATATCTTAAATAAAATAATTATTAATGTTTTATAAATAGTTATTTATTTAAGTTATTTTATTATTATTATTATATATTTTACTAATTGTGTTGGACACAACGGGTCGATCTGATCGGGTCGGATTTTGGCAATTACATTTCGAGTCATTTGTGTTTCAGACATTTTCCGGGTTCAGGTTGAAAAAGAACGGTTTCGAGGCATTTCACTACCCATATACTATATATGTAAAGTTAATTGTATTCAATATGTAAACTTAATTGTATTAATACTCATTTGATCACAACCGCAACTATCCAATTTACATTTGCACAAGTGTACTCTCATATAAGATAATAGATGTGTGTATTCTTTTTTTTTTTTTTTGTAAGAAATTAGTCTTTATTCATCCATTGAGGGAAAAAGACAAAATCGATCACAAAAAACTAATCACTAAACATAAAACATCCCTAGCAAGCATTTCAGCTCTCCACTATCTCATCATGCAAATGATGTTTAGTTTTTGCAAGTAATCGAACACTAACTACAAACTTAATATGATCAATAATCCACTTCATATTATGCTCAATTCCTCCAAAGATTCTCGAATTACGCTCCAACCAGATCGAATAGATTGTTGCCGAGAGACTAGCACAATACCACTTGTATTTCCAGTGCTTAGTATGTTTATGCTGGTGCCCCATTCCAATTCTCTTCTCAAGCTCCAAGCTGCTCTCCTTAGCCCAATCCAATCAAGAATTGTCTGCCATATCTCTCGACCAACTTTGCAGCTGAAAAAGAGATGAGTGTGGGATTCAGCATCTGTTTTGCAAAGCTCACATCTATTAACAAGCATCAGCCCTCTTTTCACTAGGTTGTCAACAGTGAAGAGGCATTTCTGGGCAGCTAGGACTTATGAAGCTGTGCCTAGGGAAATTTGCTGAATTCCAGATTACTCTGTATCCCTGCATTTTCCTTTTGCTCCCTCTGATATTTGGTTATAAGCATCTTTCAGGCTAAATGTTCCCCCTTTGGTCCAAGAGAGGATTAAACCATGAGCATCAGCATCATTTCCCTGAGTGATCAGGATATCATCTCTCACCTTTAGGATGCTCTTCCAGGTTTCAGAATCATTGATTCCTTTAGCCACAGTCCAGATGTCTGTATTCTTACTCGTATGGTCTTATCTAAAACATTTAATCTGGATATAATAGTAGTTAAAAAAAGACAAAGGTAATACTATACTACTCCGTATGTTATGGTCATAATTCAAACAAGTTTTCTACACCACACTCCTTAATCCAAACAACTCTCAGTACCAATCAAACAAGCCACATATAATTTATTAACAATTACTTGCATGCACTTAATAAAATTCCTATACATACAATGTTAATGGGAAAGAAACTCATGAAAATGTATACACATAAAACTTGACTAACAGCATGAACATAACTAGTTACTAATTACTAATGCAAAATAAAGTAACAACCATTGACAACTACAACAAACAAAAAAAAAATGTTTGAGAACATTGTTCAACCCGCATCGGAAATGGGGAAGATGTGGGAGAGAACATGTTATACATATAGGTTTGGTGACATTGGACTTGGTATATTATATGGGCTATTTTTGCATCTTGACATTACCATAGCCTGAGTTGAGCTTAGACTGAAAAAAAATAGACTCATATTGGGCCTGAAAAATCATGTGCTAAGCTAGGTCACCACGACTTGAGATTTGTGGCTAAATTTTGTTATATTATTTTCTAACAATTATATTACGAAACCAATTAGGGGTACCCGTTTGTACCCGTTATATAACGGGTATCCGTTAAACTCGTTTGTTCATCGGGTACCCGGCGGGTAACTGATCCTGAATATTTGGACTCGTACCCGTACCAGTTACCAACGGGTCCTAGGGTTTTACACCTGTTGCCAGCGGATCCGATTTCGGGTACCTTCTTTCTTTTGCTCGCCCCTACCTTCTACTACAGCGATAGTGGTCCGACAGTGGTTAGCGGTGATCACCCGTGGTGGTCAGGCGGCGGTCGGGTTGTGGTTAGGTGGTGATTTGTTAATGGAGTTTGTGAAGTTACGAGACTGGTGTGTCTCCATTTTTTTACGAGTTTATAGTATATTATCTTCATGTCTTTTGTACGGATTAATGTTTAATTGTGCTTAAGTTTTATAGTATATTATCTTGACACATGACCTTAATTATGTGCTGATCATAGATCTAGCGCTTAGGAGAAAATTGATATATTAATTGAGGATCGAAACCGCGTGTGTCTAGATGTTGCCTATCTTAGTTGTTATCATTGAATTGCTTATTGCTATCGCTGAATTGAATTTAGGCACGCGTCTTTATTATTCATCGATTAATGCTAGTTGGTAAGCTTGATCTCTCTTTCTAGCTATTATTTATCAAGGAACGATTGAAAACTTCATTTTCACAACTAGGTGCTCAAACTAATTGGTCTAAGTGAGAACAATGATCAATTGGATGAACTGTAGTGGATATTAATCGTCCGGACATTTCTCTTAATTGATTTAAAAATTACTCCTTTTTTTGTTGGAAGGCTTGATCAAATACAAACGCAACACCCCCCATTTCGGTTACTTTAGCATACTTAGACATCCTCCGTTTTATGTGGATACAAATCTTGCTTCCTCTTTCTACGTTTTAGGTTAGCATTGATTAATTTATATTCGTAGCCATACGACTTTAGCCTGTCAGATGGGGTACAAGAAACGAGCTAAAAGTCTGTTGTAGAAGCTTATTAGTTTAACGTCAAGATCAAATGTGAACTAGGAAAGTATCACGTCCTTAGCAATGCTCTCACTTGTGCATTTCATGTGATATGGAAGGAGAGTCGTGTTTTTTTTATCTCTTCCACAATAATTGTATTTGAATTTTAAGAGGTTGGTACTGTTGTATCTCTGGCTTTATCTATTTGTTCGTAATATTCTCAAATTTAGCAAGATTTGTATATAAACAATCTTTTAAATATAAGCAAAATGTGGATGTGTTACTGGTTTTGGTTTTCATGGTAGCTTGGAGAAGAAACTTTGTTCTCCTAGGTTCCTTAATATTATTATTCTTTTATTGTAGATATATAATTATACTAGTTTAAAGCCCGTGCGTTGCACGGTCGCATTAACAATATTATATATTCAATCGGTATATGGTACCCTGGGGGTACGTAGATCTACGTACCCCCTGGTTCAATTTTCACTCATTATAAACCATTTTGTAGTCATTATATATTTTCACTCATTATTTCCCAATTTTCACTCATTAATTTTCAAAATTTCACTCATT
>JBBYHQ010122619.1:0-27768 GCA_038382645.1 Spergularia azorica
GATCAAAGATCCATGCATTCCGCCTTTTCCAAATGAGCCAACAAGTAATTGAGTAAGTAACAATCCAATCAAGGTCAGTCCTAGTAGTGAGGTTCATTGTAATCCAAACCACCGGGTCAGTAGAGATCGACCAGTCAGGAGGGGTACTTAAGGAGGACCAAATATCAGTGGCATAAGGGCAGTCTCTACGGAGTACATAAAAAGTGAGACTTGAAGACTTCACCATCGATACTTCTATCTTGATCGGACTAAATATGCGTACAACATTAAGTTCGGTGGAGGTTGTGGTGACATTAATTCATACATGCATGAATTATGACGTACTACATGTTAGAACTCTGCGTACTCTTTATCTTTATTCCTTCAAGCCAAGGGTAAGATTTCCCCTTTCCAACACGTTTTACTTGACACCATATAGTATGCTCCCTCGGATACAAAGAGATTTTTCTGTTTCTTTTTACAATTTTGAGTTGTCATGTTGGGAGCCATATTTAGACCAAATGAATCGTTTAATTACATTAAAAAATGAGTAAATATTTCATTCTGCATTGCAGTCAACCAACTCTACTTGATTTTAAGGTAAACAAGTCTTTCATTTGGTCTATAAATAGTTCACAATATGCCAACTCAAAGCTGGAAAAAAAAAACAGAAAAATCAATTTAAATCGAAGTAGTATATAGGAGTATATACTTAAGCTAAAGTCAAAATTCTTCTCTATTACCATCTGTGTTCACTATTTCTTGCTTCTCAAGAGCCGTAATCACTTTCCCTTTCAACGTAAGGGCGAATGTAGCCCCGTAAAGTTCAGATAGCTTTCTCTAATCTGTCACAAATCTACAAATTTTATTAGGAATTTCCTTAACACTATTACTTTTTTCTGTATCGAACTTTCGAGATAGTCGATGAACCCCCAACTTCTCCCCTACTTCCATGAAACGAATAGATCAGAAGTGCATGCAAATATGCAATACGAGCCCAATTCAAGGAAGAAAAACACACCCCAAAAATGCAAAAAAAGACGTCAAACACGAAATGATGCAGCACAACCACGCGTGCTAGGTGAGCACTAGACATATATACAAGCAAATGGGACATTATATTGGGCTTTTCATTTGTTTAGTATTTGAGAAGCCACGCTCTCTCCTCCATATAATGGCCATAATACAACCATACACACTAGTACAGTACAGTGCATTGCAGCAGCTGATCTACTAGTATTTTATTCATCATGCGATCGAGGGATTTCATCATTTGTCATTGTTTTCCGCATACTTTATTTTTACGTACTCATATTACATAGTTTTTGTGAAATTAATAATAACATTGTTGTTTGTGCTTAAAAGAAATTAAGTAATAATATTAATCCCATGATGTTTTGCTCCTTTTTTCTGTATTGCTACGGAAATACAAGTACAGGATCGATCCCTTTCTATCTGACATTGTTTTGTATGCCTACTAATTGCCATCTTTCTTTTTTTAAGAGTTCTAATTGGTGCCACCATTATGTCTGCCCTAGTGATCGAACACTACTTCTGTGACTGTGTTTCCACTTCTTTGGTTCCATACTTCTATTGGGACATGTATTCATGCTCAGCTTGTAGTTGAATTTGACAAATTGATACAGGTGCATTTTGAACAACGACTTTATATTATATTATAAAGAAGAGTGATATTGCCATGTCTTTTTTGGACCAATATCACGGGTCCCTGAGTGAGGCACGTAGACCACACTCGAGCGTGCAGTCCACACACGCTTAACTCATGGACCCGTGAATTGGTTCCAACAAGACGTGGATTTATATGCTCCCATTATTATTCATAGTACTAGTTAATGTAAAAACATTTATAGAGTAGTGCCAACACAACTCATATATTAGGTGCATGCATACACGAATTGTCCTAAGATCGAGTATCATCATATTATTATGATTGCTTGGTTTAGAATGCGAAATGAGATAGAGAATCTGCCCTCAACTGTGGTCGATCAGTGGGAGCTAGTGAAAACGGAGTTGTCATTTCTAAATTCTCATACGGAGTACATACATTGACATTGCATTATTTTGTCAAAGCATATAAAAGTGCGTCAAACAATATCCATTAATTTATTAATCAGCATCATTCAGCTTAATTCAGGGAGAATTCATGTACTAATATGACTATATCCATACCTGTTTATATACCTAATGCTGTCTTTTCCACTGCAGATTTCCCATTGAGCCGTTCGAATGAATGCAGATCGCATGCTATGCTAGCTGGTCTTACAATTGACTGCAATTCTTTTAGTTACATTTTCAACTAATCTCTGATTTTGTGGCCCGAAAACACTTTTTTTTTTTGTTGACATATGCCTACAAATCCTACAATTAACTACTTTTAACCTAATCTATATATAATCAGCATGTCACACTATGATCATTAAGCTTTGCGTATCTTGCGTAATGCCTTAAACTAGCTTGCTTTCCCACGTATATATGTGAAGCACGTATCTAGCACCGTAAAACTTTAATAGTTTATTTACCAATGCAAGTTAAATTTTATTTAGTATATATAGTTGATCGAAACTCGAACTTTAGATAATTTTTAGATGATTCCGATCAGGTTGGAATAATATGTACATGACCCGAGTTACGGTGTAAATTAGACTAGCTTTATGTATAGCTAATTGTAAGAATATAGAGAGAGGGTATTCATAGAATTACGGACTTGATTAATGATTTGGGGGGAACCCCCTATATAGGTTACATGATAATGTGAACATATTACGTCTAATATATATTTTCCTAGATTTAGATTCAGGTAAGAACTTTGTATATATAGGAACTTTAGGAACCAATCTCAACCATCTATCCTTCCGAATCAAATGGACCACGTAAATAGGAGTAAAAAGAAAAAAAAACAACCAAACAGTTTCTCTCTCCTCACTCACGTTCCCCCCTTTCCCCACCCTTTTCTCTCCTCTGTTACCCAGCCGTCGCCGGCCTTCCGACCTACCACCACGAAATCGCCGGCGCTACCTCACTTGGAACTCGCCGGCGACGCCCTCAGGCCCAATCATTTCCGCCGCCTTTGCTTTCCTCCTTCCCTCCCTTTCCATTTCACACCACCACCTCCGGCGACTTCGAAATGATCGCCATCGATCGCGCGTCACTCTACCGAAATGAACCGCCGTCGACCACCGTCCATGCAGCAGGTAATTCATTTGTTTTCAATGAATTTGAATTTAATTGATGAACATTCAATTAATTAAATTGGATGAACATTAAGTTTGTATAGAATGAACACATATTAATAATTCATGAACTTATGCTCTAAATCTGATGAACATTTAGAACGAAATTGATGAACATACTTTTAATTTGATGAACATTGTTTTAATGTGATGAATATACGATTTTAGTTTAATGAACATTCAATCTCAATTTGATGAACATGCAATTTTAATTTGATGAACATGCGTGATTCGATGAAAATGCCATTGTTTTTTTTAATGGAATTTGTGGTGTTATGGAGGTGGTGGCTGATAGATCGTGGTGCTCACCGCTCGGGGAAGTGCTTGTTGGAGTCCGGAGACTCCTGTGGTGCTTCTGGCGCCAGCTTTGGTGGTGGGCCGTGGTGGCAGCGCGACAGCGAAGACAGTTGTAGGGGGTGGTCGAAATTTGCCGGCGGCGGTAAGTTACGTGTTGCTGAGTGGTGGTCGGTGGAGAGAGAGCATCAGGCACTCAGAGGGTGAGAGAGCATCAGAGAGTGATTTAGGGATTGGGGGAACGTTAGATTAGATTTGATCATGTGGTTATTAATGGTTCCTAAAGTTCCTATATAACTAAGGTTTCTACCTGAACCTGACCCTATTTTCCTAATACAAAATTATATTATCCTAATCTCATAATATTTCCAATATCTCACAATCTCATAACCTCCAATTCTAATATCGATCATATATGCGTAATGCGTACCACTCGCTAAGACTATATATCTAGGCATATTGTGTGTTCCATGCATGATGAGTTTGCATTGTCAAAGGGGTCATCATGCAAAAAAACTAAATGATTAGTACGTAATACTACATACTACAAATTTACGTTGAAAAGGCGCAAACAGTAAATTAAAGCAAAGGGAGTGCATGCCATTCATACATATGTAGAGTAATATTAGTGTGGCAAAATACAAGTAAAAAGCAAAGCGTGTGAAATGGGGAATAATAACGTAGTATGGATCACAATTATTCCAAAATTAATTAAATGAAGCATATGATGGCGTGCAAAGAAACTATAGTAAGTTGATGATTAATTTGACTGCATGGATCGGATTAATTTGACTTGAATAATTATCATGATCAATAGCTCATACAATAGTTGATGAAATTATTACGATTATTACTACTGTACTACTAGCTACTATACCATGCAGTTCCAATCAAAGCACAGTTTGTAATTGTGGTTTGGTGACTAAGGCTTATGATTATGTCGTGAGACTGGTGGAACATCTCATTTTCTGCAATAAGCTAAGATGTTTATGTAAACTACTCCCTGGCTAGTGAAATTATTGTAATGTATCAAAATCGTAAAGCAATGTTTAATGGTAGCTAGCTCTTCTATTATCTCGAGTTCTTGATTCAATAAAAACTGAAATTACAAGTTCATCCATTGTCGAAGACTAGAAGGTTATTAAGAAAACTTTGTTCTTCGGTGGTCAATGAGAGAGAGAGAGAGGGAAATGAGACGTTGATATGAGAGTAATGAGACCATTTAGAAACAATAATAAAGAGATTTAATTTCTTCAATTGTAGGTCTAAATTATTATATTTTTGGGGCTAAGATACTAGAGATCTAATAGTTTAACGCGAGTATAATGAACGGCACAACATATACCACCTTATCATTTTGTAATTCTAATACTAAATTCACGACGTTGGTTTAAAATCGTGTTATTTAAGTTTGTTGTGAGCTAGTTACCCTTGATTGTATGCTGATGATCAAAGACTCAAAACCAAACCTAAGGTAGATAAACAATTTATACAAACGGCTGAATTATAATTTTAGGCCTGAGATAACTACAACTAATCAAAAAAGTTGTTGAGCTTTCCCACTTAATTAATACACCAAGTAGTTAGCTAAATGAATGATTTATTAAACGAGAATTTAAAGACTGTAGAAAGTCACAAAACTTTTGCATATATTTTTCGTTTTAAGGGTCATCACTAAGCTTTAGCTTTTGAACTTGAAAACTTTGCGTAGCTTCCACTGCAAGTGTCTTAAAAAGCCAATATTAATATTATGGCCACCTCATTTTTAGTCACACATTGAACACAATTTCCAACTATCGCGCCTCTGCTCCCAACTCCCAATTCTTACTTCACCACCTATATTGCCTTTATTTGGACCCTCACTCGTATTCTTAATTCTTATATATTCTCATCATGCAAGTGTTTTACAGCTTTAGATTAGAAACTAATTAAGGAAAAAGCATTTTGAACAAAAAAATTTACTCATATGAATGAAGATTCATTGCATTTCCTAAGAAATTAGTGAGTTTTATTCTACCATAAAGATAATGAACATGGAATTATTTACATAAAAGATGCTTCTCCTTTTATAAAGCATTTTGATAATCAAGGATTTCCTCGTGATGATAGTGTTTAGCCAAGATTTCTAATAGTTAAACTTGAAATGAGCAACAAGCTTAAGTCGATCAATAGAACGGTACACTGTTTGTCCTTATTTGCGAAACAAATTTAGCCTACTTCAATTCAACTCTACACACGGTTATATTTTGTTCACATATCAGTTGAGACGAAATGAGGAAATTAAATATACATTTCTTTCTAATGGAATTTGACCTCTTGCCTTAGTTTGAAAGTTTAGGAGTACCTCATTGATATGTGCCACTCCTCGCAAAACATAGCACATTTACTATATTTTATTGAATTTTCATTATCATACGTACTCACGCCTAGATTGTTCAAAGACTATTATTTATCGGATATTTAATCGGTATCTAGAAAAAACGTCATATTTTATCTGAATTCAAAAACATACGGCTCTTATCAAAAAAGCAAACAACACAACAAAATCCGATTTCCTTCCCATACCATGTGGCTCACCTGTAAATTTCTGTAACGGTAAGTGATTGTTTTTTCCAATTTGTTTTTTGGTGGTTTAAGTTTTCTTAGTACGTAGGACCTCACCTTTCCCATCCAGTTTTTTTTTTTTTTTTTTTTCATTTTATCCAACTTTTATGCATTAAAAATGAAGAAAACAATACTCCCCTAAATACAAAGTACACCAACACTTTATAGTTGTTCTCCTGTAATTTATATATTTGGCAGTTAATATAAAGTGGGCATTGATATAATATAACATCAAGAAATAAGCAGAAAAGAAACCCAACTTTTGGAAAAAGATGCACTGCATATACTAAAAAAAATTCTGAAAAATTAAAGAAATTAAAAGGTGGGTTTTTAAGGGACCATTTCTTCTGGGAGTGGCATGATGAAGGGATTCCTCACTACTCCCTCCGTCCCCCTTTAAACACCCCGCTTTCCTTTTTGGGGTGTCTTTATTTAAACACCCCATTTCAAAACTTACTAATTGGGGTAAGTTTTCACCACACATCTACACCTCACTGTCTCCAAAAATAATAAGCAAACCACCCATTATCTCCAAAAATAATAAACAAACCACCCATTACCTCTAACAATAATAAACAAACCATCCATTATCTCCAACAATAATAAACAAACAAAACTACCTTAATCCAAGTGAAAAAACCAATGGGGTGTTTAAAGGCAGACGGAGGGAGTATTAATTAAAGGTCCCTACCCATCTTTTTAAGGGTCTTTTTCATAAAGGTCAAAGAGAACAACAATTAACTCACATATGAACATAAAGATAATCTCTCTAGGAGTCATGCCAATTTATAACAATATGATGTGATGATCCCTGCCTTGTTAGCTTTTGTATGTGTTGCTGTGATCCATCACCGTGTACGTATGCTCTCTCCGTTTCTTAGAAATGTAATGTTCGAAAAGTTATTTGAATGAAAGTAATAAGTTGTAAGAATCTACGAATTATAGTTGATAATGTAGCTTTGAGTGGTAGATGCTTGAAAACAAACTAACATTGCTAAAATAGGACACGTACGAGACTTCATGTGAAAAAATATGTTAACAATTGAAGATAACACCGGGAAATGACAACATTCACTTCATGTGATTATCTTTGATTAAATAGTAGTAGTTGTTTAAAATTCGGTATTTGATTGAACGATTGAATATAATGTCCTACCGCCTACCAAAATGGTTTCTCGGCTCTTAGTCACGATTCTTGTGGTTGCTCTGTTGCCGCCACGGATAAATGCGTATTATCTAAACATTGAGTCCTTGAATGAATTAACAGTTTATGTAGTTCGAAGTGGTATGTAACTTGAATTTCGTTATCTTTTTTTACATAAACGGAAATTCATTAATATTGTCGTCAGCAAACGGCACTTATATTAAGAATTATAACGATACAAATATCATTAAATAAATCATTAACTTGAATTTCGTTATCTAATGGCTAATGGAATATATTTCTGCTGGACATGTTTTCTACTTTTCTCTCATGGTATTCAGCATCTTAGAATTATGCGATCTTTGACTAATTATATGCATTCGATTAACGGTTACCAAAAAGGGCTAGCTACTAGCTACTTAGCTAGGCTCTTTTGTTCACGAATTTTTAATATTGTTGGAACCTGTTGATGTCGCTGGTAATTTTAAGAGCAAATTTAGGGGTAGTTAGCCTTATATGGATTGTTCTTAATTTTCTGAAAACATTTAGATATTACCAAAAAAAAAAAAAAAAAAGAGAGAAAATGTTAGAAGCCTACAGTGTAGGCTGTAGATAGTTAAAAAGTGTAACAACATACCTGTTTTACCCTTCAATTGGAAAAGAATTTCAATCTTGAATTGTGAAGAACTCAAGGTAATGCTACACTTCATTCGCAAACTGAGAAGTGAAAATGATAAATGATCTAGAATATAACTCTCCAAGTGACGAGTGTTAGAGAACCATCTCAACCAAAAGTCTAGACTGATGGTTGAGGCCGAATAATTGGTTATATCTTAACAACAAGTACTCATATGTCGTCAATACAACTCTTGCAAATGTAACAATCGATATAGGATGAGCTATATACAATTAACCACCCCAATAATTACACTATCGGCATAATATACTCTGATTAACATAACAAAATGGAAAAAGAAAGAATAAGCCCACACACATTGAGATGGTCAAAGAATTTTACCCCAAACACTATCCTAATACCCTTGAGTAGTAAATGAGTAAAACTTGAGACTTTGATAGAGGAGCAAAATGATGATGAAGAATGATGATGGTGATGACATTTCCAAGGCAAACAAAAGAAAGAAGCACATACACTCTCATTTCATTATCAGAAAAAGAAAACAAAATTTCCCAAGTAAGCAAAGCACACATCACTAGACAACATAGTGGGTCCCACCAACACAGTACCCAATAGTCTATTCCTTCTTCACCCTCTCTCCTTTCCTTTTCACTCCCACAGGCCTGCCTTCTGCCCACTGCTCTCTTAGTCTTACCCATATAATGTAATCATAATATAAAGACAACTACTTCTTCTGCACCCCCCCTCCCCCATTTTAACTTCTTCACACTACCACCCTCTCTTAGTTTAGTAGTTTCTCTATCTTCAGACCCACTTCCTTCTCTTTTACTCTTCTCCTAAAACTAAACACAATGTTCTCTCCTATTAAGGTTGCTGTTCTACTACTTGTGCTGCAATTATGCTTGCTTGTTGATAATAGTAATAATGTAGTATGTGCAAGTTACTTGGGTGATAAAATTACTGTATTGCCAGGTCAACCCAAAGTAAATTTTCAACAGTATGCTGGTTATGTTACTGTGGATCCTAAGAAGCATAAGTCTCTCTTTTACTACTTTGTTGAAGCTGAACTTGATCCTGCTTCTAAGCCTTTGGTTCTTTGGTTGAATGGAGGTTTGTTCAAGTTTCCATCTTTCTTTTGCATTGTATCTTGATCATGAAGCCTTACTTCATTTTTGGGTCATTCCGAAACAACCTCTCTTTATGTTTCTAACATAGGAGTAAGACTTGCGTACATCCGACCCTCCTTTACTTCGCCACAGACAATGTGTGTGTTGATGTCATGGGTAATGTGTTGTGTTGATGAAGTCTTACACTTGCATCATACTAGTAAAGTTTATTGAATTAAAAGCTGAATTTCAGACAAATATTCCTTTTTGTACTAATGTCAAACGTATTAGATTAGAAAGTTTGATTTTTTTTAACTATAATATTTTTTTATGGGTAGGTCCTGGTTGTTCTTCTCTTGGAGTTGGTGCATTTTCTGAGAATGGACCGTTCAGACCAAAAGGAAACGGCCTGGTTAAAAATGCTTACAGTTGGAACACAGGTAAAAAGTCACAGTAAAATCCCAATGTTCTTTTTGCTTGTCCTAAAAAAGATTAATGCTTGTTAATTAAGTAACTCTTTTTTTGGGTATAATTTGACTTTTGCAGAAGCAAATATGCTGTACTTGGAGACACCTGTGGGAGTTGGGTTCTCTTATTCTGCTGATATTACTGGTTATGATGCAGTCAGTGATGCTGTTACAGGTACTTACATACAGTATTTTTTTTTATTACAAAGAATTGAAAGAAACAGAGGGAGTTATAGTATTTATCGTATTTTATGTTTATTAGCTGTGATCGCGACCAATCAAATATGTTCTGAAGTTGTCGATGTTGATTTCTGTTTGAAGCTAAGGACAATTTGATGTTTTTACGAAGATGGTTGAATAAGTTTCCGCAGTATAAACACAGGGATCTCTTCATAACAGGAGAAAGTTATGCAGGTAATATTTCTTTATACAGGTTCATTTTTTAACTATTTCATGTGTTACTGTGTTAGTAAGTCTAAACATGAATATGGTTGATTTTTCTGATTGAGTATGATTTTTCAGGCCATTATATTCCTCAACTTGCAAAACTCATCGTCGATTTCAATGGAAAGGAGAAGTTGATCAATCTGAAAGGGATTGCTGTAAGTATCAAATTACCATAAATTCGTGATTCTATAGCTAAACCGTTATGTCCTGAACTACAATCGATAAACATAGCCTATGTCGTAAAGATGTTATATAGAGGTGATACATAACTTATGTGGAGAACATGTTATAGAAAATTTTCAGTTTATGTAATGGGGTGGTACATAGACTATGTCACGAGCGTGTTAGTCACACTTGAGGTGGTACATAGCCTATATGTCGAACATGTTATAGATCAGATATCAGATTTCCCGTAAAGTTACATTTAGACAAGACCTAGAGGGGAATAATGTGCATACTAATTGATTACGAATGTGGTATATTGCAGCTAGGGAACCCGGTTTTGGAATACGCTACAGACTTTAATTCGAGGGCAGAGTACTTCTGGTCTCATGGACTGATATCTGACTCAACATACAATATATTCACCAAGGCCTGTAATTATTCACGATACGTTACAGAGTATTACAGTGGATCTGTTTCACCTGTATGTTCAAAAGTTATGCGACAAGTTGGAATAGAAACAAGCAAGTTTGTCGACAAATATGATGTTACTCTTGATGTTTGTATATCTTCCGTCCTCGCTCAATCTAAAATTATTAGCCCTCAGGAGGTAACATCTTCAATATCACAGTTCACTGCATGATATTATTTCCTTTAGTGCGTCATACTTCACAATGTACATTGTAAGTTTACTAAAAACCGAATGCTCTGGCTGTAATGTGCAGCAAACTGGTGAGAGTGTAGATGTTTGCATAGAAGATGAGACCGTAAGCTATTTGAACCGTCCAGATGTGATGAAGGCTCTCCATACTCGGCTTGTTAATGTTCGTGAATGGGCTGTCTGCAGCAAGTAATCTTTTCTCACCTGTATTCTCAAACATGCACAATATCATAATAACAGCATTAGTAATAAGAAGTCAGAACTGCATAACAGGTGGATTAAGTTCTGAACTTCTGATACAAACCAATTGACCATGGTTTATTCTGGTATTTACAGCATTTTGGACTATCAATTCCTTGATGTACAGATACCCACAATCAACGTAGTGGGTTCACTCGTAAAAAGCGGAATCTCTGTCTTGGTATACAGGTAAAGATACTAGCTGTCCTGGATACCAGTTTCTGTTTTTAAAAGTTATTTTGGAGTACCTGGTGCAAGTAGTCACCCCAATATTTGTTGGAGAAAGGCTTAGTTGTTCTCGTTGTTGTATACTAACTGGTTTAAATGATCTCAACAGTGGGGATCAAGATTCAGTCATTCCATTGACAGGAAGCCGCACTCTTGTCAATCAACTAGCGAAAGAGCTCAGACTCAACACTACAGTTCCATACAGAGTCTGGTTTGCTGGCCAACAGGTAAACAAACAAAAAAATGATCTACTCCGTATCTTGGTAGCTCAGTGTTTTTTTTCCATAAATGTATCTTGCCTAGACGAGCTAACTTGTCCTGTGACATGCCAGGTTGGTGGATGGACACAAGCATACAGTAATTTACTGTCATTCGCGACCATAAGAGGGGCGTCACATGAAGCCCCATTCTCACAGCCAGAGCGGTCACTTGTGCTATTCAAGTCCTTCCTGCAGAGCACACCTCTTCCTGAGATGCTTTGATACAGTTACTCTCCAAATATGGCGAAAATGGACAGTAAATTTTTTTCCCCTTTCGGCAACAAAAGAAGATTATTAGGGTCAGTTATCAGTTGACTGTGTAATATGTAAAGTTGGTTAAGGTTGTTATTGATGTTGTTGTGTGTTAGATTGGAGGGAACATGAATGAAAGATGAAAAAGGAGGAAACAGGAAAGGCAATTTTCGGGTTTTGTTGTTTGTGTGTTTGGGTGCTCATCAAAGGCGTGCATCTAAGTATGGGGTAGTAAAAGTTTTGTACAAAAGGAATCCTAGAGAAAGGCATAAATAATCAAAAGTGTGTTATTTTTCACATCAAAGTCATGTTGATTCTCTTCAGTCTTCTCTTCTGTGTCCCCTATTCCCTATTTCCCTTCTCCTTTCACTTTCCCTTACCCCTCTGTCCTCAAGGTCAAAATGTGATAAGACACCATCCCAATTCCCAACCAATTGGGAAACTAGCGGGGGCGTATATCAGGAATTGTCGAGTTGCTAGGGGTTGCTCGGTTTTTCTAACAATATGCAAGTTCGGTTTTGGTATTAGATAGGCTATTCCCGGGGCTAGATTTGCCACCGAGAACGAGGGATCTTATAATAAGCTCATACTCTGTATGTCATATCATATCACTTGTAGAGTTACAATTCGTACATATTTCACCCAGAGAAAATACAAAAACAATGTCTTTTCATGTCAGTTAAAAACTTGAAAAAATGCACCTGCAGAGTTTTGAACTTGTTTACAAATTTCCAATTCTACAAAAATGGTTGACTTGGTAATCAAAAGTACAATTAAGTTGTTATTACTATCAACAGTTTTACGAATAATTCTGAAGCAAATGGCAACCTTACCTTATGTATTCCGACCACCATCGAAAACGATAACCATTATTGAGCACAGATATAGCTTTCATAATTTGTATTACAAGAGGACCATCATCATAGACTTATTGGTACGCAAGTATTCAACAACAGCAGAATCAAGAATAGCAGCCTGATCACTAACCCCAAACTTGAACAGAAGAGCTAATTCTGATGCAGACTCGGCTTCCTTTACCTTGGACAGCTATTTCAACTGTTAAACATCGTCTATGTACACGTGGGGACAAAGACACTACCCTCATCTTCATCGGCATATAGATCACAAGAGGCAGTTGTATATGCTGTCCATCAACACAGCCAATGCTTGGAACAAAAGCCAGCAAGCACGCAGTAATTCTTCACCCTCAAAATTCAATGCCTATAAGCTGGTGATCTTTGATAGCATCATGAGCATGACGGTCCTTTTCGGCTGATTCTAGGTGGACGTGAGAAGAATCTATGAGAACCTTACATGGTAGCTTAATCTCGTCCCCTACTATTAGAGAACAATTCTCATATAGGCCCTCTTTAGGCGGTAGATTCAACAAACAGGCTTTCGGAGCAGAAAATTGATTCTTAGAGTCAACGAAATCTTCCTTGCTCTTAGCTGACAAAAAGAGACGATGCTTACGACCCAACAGCTTGGACACATAGTTCACGTCCCCTTTGCTTAAAGCATATCTAACCCGTGTAGATGAGACTTGCCCTATATCTTTTTTATCTTGCGGGTATAAATTATCTATGTCTTGGCATTTGTCCATGACAGATTTTATTATATACGCCTTCATTCCATACTCATCACATAACCTTACCAATTCAGATGCGTCACCGGCAGCCTTATACCCAAACCTGTAATTTTCACCTGCCACAACGAGCATTATAGTATGACTAGAAGATGAGCCACAAATAAACTAATCAGTAAATAGAATACTTATTTGAGAAACCTGCTACAACTCCATGAACGCCAAGCTCCTTTGACAACTTCTCCACAAATTGCCTAGGGTTGAGATGCCTAACATTCGAGAACTCAATCATGAACTCTTTGGGAGCAACATTACCACAAAGTGGAGCCCAGGAAGAAAGGACTCTTTCGCTGTCACATTTAGCAACAACAGGAGACCTGTTAATTGAGCGAATTAGTATACTCTTCTGAAACATGAGCAGAGGAACTCGTTATTCAGAACGGCAAAAGCAACCAAGCAAGAAGTGAATAGCTTAGCATAGCAGATAAATGTTGCATGACGAACAATAAAGTTAGAGCCTAGTACATCCACCAGATTTCTTAGATCTTAATTGTAATTTGATGAGAATTTTGGTCCATAAACACAAGAAAAGGATATCCTGATAAGAGATTAGTTCATATATAAACAAAAAAAAAAAAAACAAAAAAGAAGAAGAAATTCAACTATTAGTTGTTAACTGATGTTTTCATTTTTCAAGTCATGGGAGCAGCCTGTTGTCCGAAAATGACAAGGGAAGACTTGCCCCGTTGCCCCCGTATACACCCTTGTGGTGGAACCCTACTCCAGACTCTTGCCTTGCGAGGATGCCAATGGGCATCGGGCTGCCCTTTTGTTGTGATGATACCTCTAACTCACAAGTCCCAACTATCACCTATATATGGAGAATATTATCTCTCAATTTTAGATAATCCTTCTGACGATATTAGAACATTGATCATCCCGAACAGACCATGACACCCATGGATAACCGCAGTACAAACAAAACTAAATCCATACTAAACAAACCTTCAAAGATTCACTGACCGTCATACACATAAGCACTTTTCCTCAGACATGGCTACTTAAACCTATCAAGTTTTGAAACTTTTTTACTCAAGCTGATTCCTATGTCGTTTACACATTTACCTCTTTAAAAGTTCCTAAGGTGTTGTCAACTTGTCTCCTCCTTACGTCACTAGTATCCTTCGAGTTACAGTAACACCCAACAACTAATATAGTAACTGATGAAAGTTTCATAAGAAAAGCATACAGGGATTCAGGGAAGCGATGATAAGATTATAGGACCAGACTGAACTAAAAGCACCCTATATTACTAAACTCCAACTATAAAGCTGACACCGATTATTGAACCGAGATTCAATCCACCTCGAAAGATCAAATTTCCTGGAACGCACAAACTCAGCCAAATTGGAACTTCTACAACTCCACAAACAAATCAATACTCCCAGTTGGAACTTAGTCGATCTCTGCCCACTTCTATAAAGCTCTCGAACGAGAACTAATTCATAAACTTTCCCTAAATTGTAACTCTCATTAGGAGCGCAAATAAAGAAAACAATACAAAAAACTCCAACCCAGTAACAGCAAACTAAAACAAAAACACGGGAAGGCTTGCGCCCTATACACCCTTGTGGTGGGACCCTTCTCCAGACTCTCGCCTTGCGGGGATGCCAATAGGCATCGGGCTGCCCTTTTATTGTGATGATACCTCTAACTCAATCAAGGAAAACATGCAAAAATCTCCAACCCAGTAACGGCAAACTAAAAACTAAAACAAGAGCATTCTAACGAAAAAAAAAAAAAGCACTCAGCCTAACATAAGCAAGAAAATATAAAAATGATTATACAAATATACAAAAGCAGGATCAAGAAGTAACATGAATCCAGACTAGAAATAAGATCAAAACTATGAGGAAGGAATACTGCAATGATAGAGAGAGGTGAGAATTAAATTGAGGAATGAAGCCTAATGGGCCTGTAGAAATGGAGAAGAATTATGCTACGGTAGAGGACCAGTGGCTAACAGCCAGACAGCAAGCAGCCATCGTGGTCTGCAGACCGAAAAAGAAGGGTTTTTCGAGAGGTAAACGGTTTCAGGTTTACAGAGGCAAATATCATACTTCCCAACTCGTTTCAGACACATGGATATGTAATTATGTATACTTAAAACTTCACTGTAGGCCCAACAATTGAATCATATTCACATAGCTGGGATACACAAGTATTGAAGTATGTACATGTTACTTCGTGATTCGTGTCCTAGAATTATGTCTATAGCGTTGTGAGCCTGGATACACTCATTGATGTGCTTTGACTAACTATCTATGTTCACCAGTGCTAAAAGAGGCATTATAAGGAAAGGACTAACCAGACTACAAAGACAAAGGAGCCTAACTTTGTCAAATGAGCAGTAGCTTACATAATGCATAATGGGAAAAGAGAAAACCTTTACTGAAGCACATGGATCACACGGCAACACCTTTACCGGTGAGCCAAGGCTCCCCTTCGAATTGCCCGAGCATTGAAATCTAAAATTGGGGTGGAGTGAACCTTATATATCTTACTGAAGCACATGGATCCCAGGGGCAGAGAGTAAAGAACGAATAAATAAGAAGTATTACCTAGGTGCCCAGCCGAGCACTTCAGCAATCCCAACAAATGATAAGAGGGAAGGAGTTCCAACTTTGGATGCTTGAATGGCAAGTTCTCGATGACCAACATGGAGCGCATCAAACTTTCCCAAAGCAACTATACCACCTGAGGAAAACACATGCTGGGAACTATCATCTTTACCATTCACCCCACTAACATCTCATGTCACTGGGTAGAAAGAATCCTCATTCAGCATAACCAAATAAAGGTTGCAAGCAGACACCACATAACTTATGCATAATTGAGCCTGCCATTATAACATTAGGCTGCACTAGCTAACTACTTATCTTTTGGAGCTCTTCTTTAAAAAAGGCGTCACCCCTTGGTGTCAATTAAAAGTAGTCTTCTTTTACTAATCTGGTAAGGGTATCACAAGCTAATTGTCGACCTCCTACATCTAACAAATTACGCCCAATAAACTCAATCACAGGTGCACTTGTGCAAGCATAACTCTACTAAATCAGTAGAAATAATTCTACAAGAATTTAGAGGAACAGCGTATGCCACACTCCAATAAAGAGAAAGTAAAAGGAGGCATTTTGCGGTGTCAATAACAAACTGCAGTTATCAGAATACATATGGACAAGAGATGACAAAATTAAGACTAAGAGGCCAAATCGAACCTGCTATGGATGACATCCCTTCAGATGACTTCTGAAGATCATCAAGCTTCCTTCATAAGTTACAAGGTGGGAGAACATGTGGATGCATTAGATACTTTTTTACAAAACCTGCTGTCCAATGATAAAGAAGCTCAAATAGAAACCCCCTATCTAATCTAATAACACAATAAATATTGCTTTAGATGAATTCAACGAAATATCCATCAAGTTCTATAAGATACAATCGTTTTTTCTTATCGAAAAAGCCGAATTCGGACACAATCTCAAGTTTGATTCAAAGGGCAATGATCATTACAAGTAAACAAGCCAAAAGTTGGATGCTTTCTACAAACTTACAATCACATGACTACATACATTGTCAAATATCAAATCAATGCTAAAAGATCAAAAACCCACATGAACTAACATATTTACAGCACCCAGAAATTAAAACATTAATATGAAATAATTAAGTTTAGAAGAATAATTCTAAGTAAGTAAAAGAGGGAAAAACCTGGAGGAAGAATCGGAAAGGATGGGAAATTGGTGGGAAGAATTGGATTGAAGACAAGTGATGAATGGTAAAGAAACGCCCAAAGAAGAAGAAGAAGAAGATGAAGAAAAGTGTGAGAAGCTGGAAAAGTTTAATTTGGAAGAAGAGAAAGGTGAACAAGAACAACACACCATTGCTCTTCTTTAGAGCTCCCAAACAACACAGCGACAACAAGCTGGTTTACTGGGGCTTTTTTTTTTTGTTTGGTGGAGGAAACACCAACCGAACAAGAGGGGTTTAACAACAATGGAGGGTGTTTTTGTATTTTCAGTTCTTTCGATTAAAGAAGAGGGTGGTTTTGTAGGGGCGTAGGGAGTGTACATGGAGTACAGATATGGTCCCTTAATTAGAACGGGAGAGGATCCTCACGCGTTAGGGAGTGTACATGGGGGCGGCGTATGTAGCAGTGGTCGTGTCGGGTGTAGTGGTTGGAGACGTGAAAAAAATAGTGGGAGCTGTAGTAACTCGGCTTTCAAGGGTTAGTTTAATTCTTTGAACAATGGCTCGAAAAATGTTTAAGCATAAATTGTTCGAGCTCTTTGTCTGATTTGCCTATAAATGGCTTATCTTCTTCAGTTACTTGTTTGTATTGAAGATCAATCTGTATAAGCATGCCTTAACTAGAGTTAGTTTACGGGAATCATAAGGTTTTGTAGTGGCTGGAGACGTTAAGAAAGCATGGGTAATTGCAAGCATTCACAACATGATTAATGGATTACTATGAACATGTACTACAAAGGCAAGGCTTTATTTAGTGGTGATCTCAAAGTTCCAAGTTCAAGTCTTGCCACTAGCAACTCGTGAGAGCAGGATCCCTTTAACTCGTCTCTCCAAATTCAAGCCCTTAAACCCCATCGCCTAATCCTAGCCTGGATCACCCGCCCCGCCATCTAGCATTAATATTATTCATAAATTTCTCGACACGTACGAGTATATATGATTGGTATTACCTATTTTGTTCAAGCATACCCCAATAGTCGTGAACCCGTTCGCACCATTCAATCAAGCCGAAATGGGTCCGGTATCGTATCGCTCGCCATCCCTATTCCCCAAGACCCTATCCAAGAGGATCTAAAATTCTAAACCCACCCACACCCGGAGCTAGACAAACAAACAAAAAAAGTCTTCAAGATCAAAGTCCTTATCTTCAAACATCACAAGAAAGAAAGAACAGCAGTACGAGAAATCTAATCCAGCTGCTCCCCCAATCTCCCTCTTCTTCTTCTTCTTCTTCTTCTTCTTCTTCTTCCTCTCACAAATTCAATTAAAATTCTGGGTTTTGTATAAAAAACAAAGAAAAGAAAAAGATGGAAGCATTAACAGGTACTGCATTTTGTATGCCGCCATGTCTAAAAACAACAGCTCCAAAGCAACAGCTTGTTCATATGAGAAAAAGGCTGATAATGGTGACCAAAGCCTCCATTGCTGTCGAACACAAAAACCCTGAACCCAAACTTGCTGTTATTCGTATTGGTACTCGTGGAAGGTACTTTTTTACATCTCATCTTCATCTTTACGTTTTTTGTTTTTACTGTGGTTTTTTTGTTGATTAGAAATGGCTGAATTGTTACTAATTTGTAGCTGCTTTTGACTGGGGTTTTTAAGTGGGGATTGATAAATTGATTGAGTAGAAAGAATTGTAGTGGTAAATATAGGAATGATGAGCTTGGATTTATAATGTGATTACCTTTGTAGAATTGTAGAAGCTTGTGCTTGAATCTGATTGCGGCCCAGCTCAGTTGATGTATGGTGAATGTATTGGATAGCGGTTGTAATGTGGTCAAGTGTTTGATTGTGTGTGTGTACTAGTTTTAGTGATTTTGGGTTTTGGAAGGGTAATGTACATTTCAGATGTGCGGATTCGAGGTTACGTTGTCTTCGTTGTAATGGTTTATGTGGATTAGATTTAGAGATTAGGTACTCTGATCGATGGTGATTGTTGAGTGAATCGGAAGGTTGATGAACAGCCTTGGATGTTTTGGATTGTTGGCTTCCTTTTCATTGTTCCACTTCTAGAGTTTTCGTTGGATCTATAGTCTATTGGGAATAGAGACCGTCTTTGGATGATCAGAGGATCTGTAGTCTATTGGGAATAGAGATCGTCTCTAGAGTGTTGGCTTCGTTGTCATTGTTCCACTCACTGATATCCTCCTGTCATAATCATATTGGAGATTGTATATTGTAGCAAACGAGATGAACTCATGATGAAAATTGTAACCTGAACTGAAGGGGCAGAAATCAGTTCTAAACTTATTATTAAGAGAAGCAGTCACAGGCTTTTCCTCATTTTGGAGGGACGGGATACCGATAAGGTCTGGTGGCTTCTCACTTTATGAATTTTTTATCCTGCTCCTTCTCTTCCCGCGTCCATGTTTACTTGAAGTGGGACTTCCTCTCTCTTCTCCTGTCCCTTCCCTTTCATTTCCACTAGGGCATCCCACTTCACCTCTGCTCCCCTTAAAATGGGTATCAAAACAAGGTGTTATGTAATCAACACATATTCCCCAAAGGAATGTGAAGCAGCTAAAAGAACAAAACCTAGCCAAGCTCCAGGGTGGTAATGTTTTAATTGCCTTATCTTAATGTTGAAGCACAACTGCAACACGTTATCCTGACTTCAGTATTGTGGCGTCAATTCTATCAAAAGGCTTAATTTATGTGGTTTATAAGAAGTTGATTACTTGAGCAACCAGTTGATCACTCAGGACACCAAGGTTGTTGTGCTAGGAGCAGCGTCATGAATAAGGAAATTTAGCCGCGTCATGAAGAATTGTTGTCCTAGGAGCAGCAAAGGCTGCAACTGATGGATGGATATCAGTGCGTGGTAAAGGTGAGAGAGCCAGAGTACTTAACTGCATATTAGCAGCTTAATCACTCAAGTAACTGAGACTGATTTTTCCAACTTAAGAGGGAACGATAGAGGAACAGTTACACTGTGGACTGTGCTTCCGAAGGGGAGGAGGAATTGCTTGTATAGTTAAATCTCTGTTCAGATAAACGTGATACTCCCTTTTAAATTCTGAATCTTCATCTGTTGTCGAATTGCCATATTTGCTCCAGGGGAAAGGGAGTTGTTTCTATGGGGATTGTACTTGTATTTTTATAAAAGAGTAAAGCTGGTATAAAAATTTATCCTCCGAAATAGCCTTTGGTTCATAGGATAATGTAGTTGGATATTTACAAATGTAATCTTTTTATGATCTTTGAAACAGTTGTTACTTATGATTACTTAGTCTTTTTGTTGTAGTTGTAAACATTGTACAAACGACAACAGTACTCTACATCAAGATAACCTATTTCAATTTCTGTACGAATTTTTGAACATGTTACCTTGATTGTTCAGCTTAAAGTATGTCTATATTTTTGAAGTATTCTTTCATATATGTATCCTGTTGTCATTTCGGAGTGTTTGAATACCATGATAAATGCATGACTTAAATCTCTCAAAAGTAGTCTTTTTTTTTCCGCGCTTTGTCTAACTATGATATGATGCTCATTCTTTTCTTTATCGTTTCTTCTTTGATGCAGAAGCGAATGTTAATTCTTAATTGCAAACTATTTCTTCTGGATTGAATGTATTTTTTTTGGTGTATTTCAGTCCACTTGCACTTGCTCAAGCTCATGAAACGCGTGAGAAGCTCATTGCAGCACATGGGGAATTAGCTGAGGAGGGAGCCATTCAAATTGTTGTTATTAAAACAACTGGTGATAAAATTCTGAGTCAACCTCTTGCAGACATTGGTGGAAAGGGACTATTTACGAAGGAAATAGATGAGGCCCTCTTGAACAATGATATTGATATTGCTGTTCACTCGATGAAGGATGTTCCCACATATTTACCAGACAAGATAATTCTACCTTGCAACCTTACACGTGAAGATGTTCGGGATGCTTTTATTTCCACAGGGCCGGTTTCTTCTCTTGCAGATCTACCAGCTGGTAGTGTTGTCGGGACTGCATCACTGAGAAGAAAATCTCAACTATTGCATAGATATCCTTCACTTAAGGTAAGTTTAAGTTCTTATTACATCTTATATCCATATTCTTTGTGAGGCTCACTTGTAAGTTGTTAGTTTGTTACTAATGAAAAGTTATGGTGGGTATCAGTCGAGAAGATAAACATTTCTTGCATGGTTGATTCCTAATAAAAGAAAACTTTTCAGACTTTCTAAGAGGAATGTAGTTGGGAAGGGATTTTGCTTCCTCTAATCTCTTTGGTGTAGTCCTGTAATCTCACAACACCTTTAGCTGTACGTGTAATCTCTTGTGTAGCTTTGTGGAAGATACATAAAACATTTATGATTTCTCATTCTTGCTGTAAGCTGTCGTACAATTATGAAATAGTCTGTTCTTGTGGAACAGGTGTCTGACTTGTGTCTTGTACGAGTTGTACCTCGATTTTCTTGTCTGTTCAGTTCAAAACTGACACTTGCGTTATCTGTTTCCATTGGAAGTTGAGTTGGCTTCCTTTGAATGATGTTCCCTTACCCTTTAGAGACATGGGGTTATTTGCAGATTGAATTCAAAATTCTTTAGTTCCTCTTTGCGTTAGTGGATGCTTGTCACATTGGTGTATTATTTATTTGATAAGCTTATAGTGGGCTACTAAGTATTGCTTATGAGTAATTTAATCTTGCTTGAACTGTTGAGAGAAAACTTCAACTGTTGTTCGAAAACTTGTATTGAGTTCTTATATATGCTTTGTTTATTTTGGTAAATAGGTGCTGGACAATTTTCGCGGCAATGTACAGACACGTTTGAGAAAGCTGAATGAAGGGGTGGTCCAAGCAACACTTTTGGCATATGCTGGACTAAGACGCCTAAGTATGACGGAAAATGTTACTTCTATTCTTGAAATTGAAGAGATGCTTCCTGCTGTTGCTCAGGGAGCAATCGGAATTGCTTGTCGAAATGATGATGAAAAAATGGTAAGTTTGAGAAGTCTTGAACAAATTCTTTGGTCGCAATATCTACGGTCTAGTGATTATGAGAATGTGATGATGATGTTGCTGGCTGCAATTGACAATGTGTCTTTTACTCTATAATGCCTATGGAAACAAATCCTGTCATTTGAAATGCGTTGGAACTATTTATCTTTTATATGGATGTGGTCACCCTCATTTCTAACACATCGTCTCAGTACTTGGCTTTGGTGATCCCTCCATGGTAACATACCAGATGCATTGATATATGCCTCTAGTTTGGTTCTTTGGATTCCGTTGCTTGGTCGTTTTGCTTTTGGCTTGCTCTACATCAAGTCCTTTATGCTATTGTTTATTTCTTCGGCGCACGTAAATGTTTATGCAATTGTTTGTATTGCTATTTGCTGAATTATTTTGTTTTCCTATTTCTGGTGTCTTTATAGGCAGAATATCTATCATCATTAAATCACGAGGAAACTAGATTAGCAGTGGTATGTGAGAGAGCTTTCCTCACGACCCTAGATGGTTCTTGTCGTACCCCTATTGCTGGATATGCTTTTAAAGACGAAAATGGAGATTGTTCTTTCAAGGGGCTGGTTGCTTCTACGGATGGAAAGCAAGGTATGAGCTTCGGTAAACCAAAATAAGGATATATTTATACCGCTTTTCTAAAATCATTTTCTCTCATGTCAATTTTTTGGAATTATTCATCTCATTCTAATTGTCTTTGTAGTGATAGAGACCTTCCGGAAGGGAGCTTATACTGAGGAGGATATGATTTTGATGGGAAAAGACGCAGGACAAGAGCTTCTTTCTCGAGCTGGTCCTGGCTTTTTTGATCCGAGGTAATTTTCAGCAGCAAGATATGAGAAGACTTGACTCCCAGTGTCTAGATTTCTAGATTTGTGCGGTTTTCTTTGGAGTTCATCAGTGTGTTGTAAAAGTAGCCTCTGCTGTAGAAGCATGTAGCCCATTTTGGTGTTGTAGCTGTATGTAGCTTGATAATCTTTAGGCAAATTAGATCCTTTTCTCGTTGATCTTTCGATTTGAGTCATGGAGCAGTACAACTCCCATCTACTCCCATCTACGGCGGTATTACTAAATCAGAGCACTTTGAAGAAGGCAGAACTGCAGAAGGCATCATCCATCCCAACTGGTGATCATTGAACGAGTTTTTCATGAAGATTGGTGATATGAAGCTTACTCCATATTTGTATACTAGTTGAACTTTCATCTATTTGTACACTTCCCCATTTTATTGCTATTTCGTGTCATTTATAGAAATTATGGTGAGAAATCGGAACTGCTTTTTTGACTCGTAATTTCCAGCATGAAGTTCGAGGTTTCTCTTTGTCTTACTCTTTGCAAATTCTAACTAATACGTAGTAATGTAGATCGTAGTTTTAATGTGAATTGCTACTGACCTATTTGTGAATGGACGGTAAATTCCTGAGTGTTGTGTGTCCTCAACTAACATCATATTGTCGCCTTTGCAAAGTTCAGAACGATCAACTGTGTTCTTCTCGGTAGTAAGTAATAGTTCTAAGCCCTAATATTCACAGATTCTGGATCAAAGATCCGAGGAAGTATGAACAAATTAAGCTTATCATTCAAGTCATCAACCTGTGATAATCTGGATCCATAACCCTTATTTGATCGGCTGTAAGTCGATTAATTTCTGCATATAAGCAATCAAGCAAAGAGTATATTGCATCTGAACTCAACTGAAACTTGTCACCAGAAGTAAATATGGCGACTTCATTGTCTAGATGTATCCAACTGCACCCTGCAATCTTTTTCGCTTCTTTACCTTTCATCTTCCTCCGAATCCTACCTACTTCATCCCACTTTCCTTCTGCAGCATACACGTTAGCCAGCTGTACATAGCGCGACCCACTCTCGCCCTCAATCCTCAACAGCTTCTCCTCTGCTTGCCTAGCCAGCGTTACGTTGCCATTTATCCTGCAAGCATTCAGAAATGCCCCCAGTAGTACAGCATCTGGTTCAATGAGGATCTTATCAATGATGGCCGCGGCTTTTTCTAGTTGGCCAGCTCGTCCATAAAGGTCAATCATGCACGCGTAGTGATCAACTTCAGGCTGTACATTGTACTCTTTTTCCATTGCGTAGAAGTATCTTTCGCCTAGTTCAACCAACCCAACATGACGACAGTTTGACAGCAGAGCGACAAAAGTTGCTGCATTTGGCCTTAACCCTCTTTCGCACATCTCCTCAAACGATTTGATTGCTTTGATCCCACAGCCATGGTGAGCATATCCGGCTATCATCACATTATAGAGGACCGGATCCCTTTCTGTGACTCCTGAGAAGACTCTCTGCATATGTTAAATGCCCACATTTCGAGTACATGTCAATTACTGCGCTCAGTACTTTTTCATCCATATTTACCCCAGTTCTCAAAATGTAACCATGAACCTCTTTGCCAGGATGCAAGGAGGCCTGTACTGCACACGCGCCAAGCAGACTCAGTAGGATCAGAGCATCTAATTTGTTCGCTTCTTTAGCAAATAATTCTCTCAGAAGATCAAATGCTCTGTCACTTTGCAGAGATTTGACATAACCAGTAAACAATGCTGTCCAAACTACAGAACTCTTCTCAGACAATGTGTCAAAAAGTCTTCTGGCTTCAACCATGTCACCCAAAGCTGAATATGCAACAATCATAGAAGTAGTTGCGAAAGCATTTCCCTTACAGAAAGTCGTGTAAGACGACTTAGCATAATCAATATCGCCACACTTGCAATAGAGATCAACAATTCCACTGCTGATATACGGATTTTCAATCCATCCTCCCGTCACAACATGAGCATGAACTTCTTTTCCGAGCCTAAGACTTCTAACTCCACAACAAGCAGCTATAACACTCGCAAAAGTATGCTCATTCATTCTAATCCCATTTTCCATCATACAAAGAAACAAACTCAATGCCTTCTCATGAAACCCATTTTGCGTAAACCCTGAGATAATTGTATTCCATGAAACACTGTCATTCAACTCCGGCTCACGCCAAAAAATTTCCAAACCCAATTCCAACTCATTTGCCCTGCAACAAGCAGCAACCATAGCATTCTTAGACACCAAGTCCAACCCCATCTTACAATGATCAAAAACCCGAAATGCCTCCCCAAAGTAGCCACATTTAGAGTACATATCGATAAGGGAGCTCGAAGCAAACCTACTCGAATCATTACCACTTTTAACCATGTAAGAATGCAACTGCATTCCTAGCGACACCAACGACAACCTCGCGACAAAGTTAACCATAGTGGTGACAGTGAACTCATCAATGCTACCCAGACAAGACTGCATCTCAGTAAATAATCTCAGCGCATTCGTTTCGTACCCACCATCCGCATTGCAATACCCAGATAACATTGAATTATAAGTAACCAAATCCTTGTGCGTCGAAGTGTTGAAAAGGGTTTCAGCGGTCGATATGTCCCGGTTTTTTAAGTAAGCAGCAATGATAGTGTTCCAGGTGAACACATTTCGTTCAGGCAATTCGTCGAACAGTTTCCGGGCATGTCGGAGACAGCCATGTTTTGCATAGTTTTGGATGAGTTGATTGGAGGTGAATATGCTGGATTTTACCCCAGATTTTACCGCTTGATAGTGAAACAGTAACACCTCTGTTAAACATTTAAACTGCATTTAGTTGCATAATCAGCGAATTGGGATGCGTACTGTTATTGGCTGTTAGGAGTACAACAAAAACTATAAGCAAGGATAGAAGGCGGAATAGCCCTATCGTTGCTTGTAATTCGAATTTAGTGGGCCCAAAATAGACTTTGAAAAATTGGTCCAATATTTTGTGGAACCGGTAGCGACTATATTATGGTTTTTTTAGCCGAATTATATCACGGTTATTAAGAGAGTATTAGAGTTAAAGTTTATTGTAAATCTCTAAATCTGCAAAAAAACGTGCACGCTAGGTTCGACAAGTGATGTATGTCGAAGGGCTTAAAGAACTTGGGGGGGGGGGGGGGTGTGTCATAATATGAGTTTTACCAAAATATTGGAGGCGATAACTTAGGGTAAGGCAAGAAATGAATGCTTGATGCTTGCCTCAATAGGTGACTTATCCAGAAAGTGTTTAAAGAACTTTTCTAACAAAGGAACCAATTCCCATATTTAGTAAGGGTTTCCAAAAATGACCAAGTGACCATCGTAATGTTTTGAAAGTAATTGACTATTTTAAAAAAAAACGTGGTCAAACATGGTAAAAGAAGAAGGGCGAAAGTAGTAAACAAGCCGCATACATTTGCCCATATGTGAAATTAACCCCTATAACTTTTTATTGTAGTAATTTATCCCCATACGTTTTCCATTTTGTGAAATCGAACCCCCTCAATTTCTCACATAAAAAATTCAACGTCTCAAATTTCTCATACGGAGTACATAAAGTTTCCCAAAAATAAAGAAAGCATTCATGTTTTCTTTAGTTTTTATAAAACACGAAAAAAAAAAAGGGAAATTTTCCAATATACCCCTGAGATTTCCGAATTTTTCAGGTATACTCCTCTGGTTTCCGAGCTGTCCAGCGTGCCCCTGAGGTTTGCAAAATGGAGTTTTTTTGTGTTTTTCACTAACGGTCTCTAACACCTTTAGCCCCTTTAATGTATTTGACTGTTTGCAAAAAAGTTGACCATTAATTACCATCAATTAAATAAATTAATAAAATCTCAACCCATATTCTCTCTCCTCCCCACTTCCCCACCCTTGCTCCGCTCCCTCCCCCACCCTCGCCCATCTCCACCGCCACCACAGGCGCCACCATCATCGCCCATGACGGAAATCGCCGCGAATCTAGCCCTCACCCCGCGCAGAACCACCAACAACTCCTCATCCCCCATCATGACCTTCTTCCATGTCGCCTATAAGTACTTGCAAAAATCACACAAAAAATGACCAAAAACCTTGCTTACTACTAGTAAGAAAAATCATCCTGCAGAAATTCGATCTTTCCTCTAAATTCTTAGTCAATCTCTCTCCTAGGGTTTTCAATTTAATCAATTGAGTAACGATTTCCCTCAATTTTTCCCCAATTTGTGGTTTGATTTTGAAATTGATTTGATTTTGAAATGAGGAGGAGTACGTGGTGTTGTCGAAGGTGAGGCCAGGGTTGAAGAGGGAGTTCGAATTCGAGATTAAATCACAGTGCGAGTTAGCCGGGTCACTGAGTCGGCTCCGAGTCAGGAAGCGAGTCACCGAGTCAGACTCAAGCGTGAAGAGGAAGCTGTTGGAGAGTGACGTGGAGGAGCAGGCGAAGAGTGGTGTAGTACCTCGTGGTGGGGGAGTGGGGAGGAGAGAGAATATGGGTTGGGTTGTTGTCGGGTGCGGTTGTTGGTGACGTGGATGAGTAGGGCGGTGATTGGTGGCGCCTATGGTGGTGATGGTGGAAATAGGCGAGGGTGGGGGAGGGGCGGAGCAAGGGTGGCTCGTGGGTGGGGGAATGGGGAGGAGAGAGAATATGAGTTTGGTTTTTATTTTGGTTAGTTTTTTTTAGGATTTTTTGTGGGAAACCACCTCCTACTTTATACTTTTTTTGGGGAATCACCTTATAAATTTTTTTTTTTTTGGAACCACCAAATAAAACCAAAAACTCATTGTAACACCACCTAAGACCCTCTCCCACCCTATAGTCGCCTGAAAATTCATACGTGGCATACCGGGAGTCCACGTGGCTAGTGGAGTGCTGAGT
>JBBYHQ010123023.1:0-27719 GCA_038382645.1 Spergularia azorica
CATCCGTGCGCAGCCTCTCTATGTTTCAATAGGGGTAAGGCTTGCGTGCATCCGACCCCCCCTTACCCCGCCTTATGCCGGGAGCCTTTAAGGCACTGGGGTAAAGATGTTGTTGTTGTTGATGGTTCATGTGTGGACCACAATTTTGCAGTTACACTTGCTGGTGGTCGTGATGGTTGTATATGAACACAGTTCTTTAAACCAATGCTCTCCAATAGCTTCTCTATTTCAATTTTAAATGATGAGTTAAAGAAAACAAGGTGTTCTACCATCATACAAAGCCTGACCCTTTACCCACAAAAACTCTGTGGTGTAGCTTCAGTTCTTACTTCTTAGAACCCTAAACTATGCTGCTCTACTACACAAAGGAAAAAATAAAAAGAATCTTAAATCATGAGCAAGCACAACCGTATCACCCATTCACAAATATACATTATATCAGCAAGAAAGTTTTACCTCTCCTAATGTTCGTAAAGTATAAGACAAGGTGCGTAGTGCAGCAACCTTCATCAAACAGCTGCTATCAGGAGACTGAAGCTGCAAGTTGCCAGAAAATATATTTAAGCACGAAATCAAAGCAGACAACATCATTTACAATCTCGAAAGTAACTTGGCATACCTGCTTTCCAAGCACAACTGAGAAGCTCCTCTGAGTAGGCTCTGTCATCTGATCTACCATTCCAACCCTAAGAATATATAGTACACATGCCTTCGAGAAAACGCAAGTATCAGCCCACACCATCTTGCCAAGTATATCATTTACACTTCTTTATAAATAACAAGATACAAATGCAGAGAGATGTGCACGCACACAAACAAATTATTATAAATGAATTTCAAAGCATACTTCCTTCAACCTCGTTAAGTCACCATTGATCCCGAATGCACACATAACAAAGAATTGTATAGATAGATCTTCATGAAGAAAAAATAGGGCTCATGATAAACGATTGTTTCAAGAAGAATATCAGTCTTCTCCACATTTGAATGCAAACATAGAAACTCCAGTAGTCATTCAAAGATAAGCCGCTTTTGCATGTTTACAAGTCCCATTTTACATTAGTTCTAACAAAGTAGAATACACGACAAAACAGAGGCGTCTGCATTATGTGTGGTGCACTTAGAATGAAAAAATCATTCCCTTTTGATGATAACTTCAAAGCACTAAAACTTCGAATTCAACTTACTGAAGTTGCGTTCAAAGTCGAGTGTTACTTAATCACCTACTAATAATGTACCTACTTTTTCTGGATAATATTACTCACAGTAGTATAAAGCTTAATTAGTCATCTTTATCTATATGGGTGTCATACCATGGTGTCTTTCTGATATACGGTTGTCACCCCCAGTGTCCTTTTATACTCGAACATGACCCCTTTGGTGTCTTTTTCCGATAGTAATGACATCCCACTCATCCAAAAAAAGACATTATGTGAGACAAACATCACCCTCTAATAGAGTCAACACAAATCCGACACAATATTAGTGTGTTTTGGTTTTTCAACTAAAAAAATGGGTCAACAGGGAGAAAAAAAAAAAGTAAAAACTCAAACTGTTTGAAATAGGTAAGATGCAGGAAAACTTCTCAAAACACAAATCAAGCACAAGAACCCGTGTATATGTTCACCCGAAGTATAAATTGACACAATTACCAATAGGATCACTCCAAGACACCAAACCTAAAAACCAATTAGGTTTTAACACATTGCCTTTATCTAAATAGCTCTACGACTAGATGGGGACATCGAGTAGTTATATTCCACGAATGAATTGCCATATTAAAGTTAAATGGATTAGTACGTTTGGTCAAGCTAACTCCTTAAATAGTTCGTTCATATGTTAACACAGACTCGACTTGGCCTAACCTACCCATCCAGGCATAGGCAAACCTTTTTCAGTACTCTTCCTTTTAACATGGGCTCAAGCCTGAGATCTTCAAATCAGGACAAGGCATGAAGATAGATTTCAATCTATTACATCCAAAGATTTCTAACCACCACCAAAATACGTATCTGTTCTGTCTCTCGTTTTCATATTTGATTCTCCAACATCACCCATCCCTTTATAGCCAAGAGAAGGGATAATGCGTAAAAACTGAGGAAATTAGAAATGTGATTAAATTAAATTTCCCACACTTTTATTGCTAAACAGAGGATCTTGTTATTGTAAAGGGCTGTAAATTTTGTAAGTTCTACTATGGCTATTAATTGCGACAGTTATTCAGATCATTACAGCAGATCAACAGCAAAAATGGATAAAGAATTGAGTTCATGAGTCTGAGTAAGCCTACCAGAGCATGTGCGTCAACAGATGTATCCACCCGAAGCATATCGATCACTTGGGAAGCAAAGTCTTGAAGTTCACTGTCTGGATGCAGATACCTAAGAAGAATGGCCTGCAATTTCATTTTAAGAAGATCACTGAACACCAGTGCATCATCAAGAGGATACAAGCAAACAAATGGCATGCTAAAGCTCCAGTGTTGGAGACTAAGACTAGAGACCTTTAAATGTCAGCTTCAATCTCTCTTCTCTTTTGTGTTTTATGTAATTTGGGTATAGGCATGTATATTACTGAGACACCAACATGGTAACGGCCTATCTTTTCAAATGTCGTATAGGCTAAGGGGAGTAAAATAACTGATCCTATTATCAGCTTCAGAGTTTTTCTCCACACTCCATATGAATCAATGAACTGGAAATGTATTAGTCTATCAAATTAATATGAGAGTTTAATAATGGGAGACTTACCAAAATACCTTAACATAAGACCACGAAACCTAATTAGTTCGAAAAAGCAAAATTACACATAAGACATAAGCACTGAGACATAGTGAGGCATGTTCAGAAGCATGCAATAGACGCCAGTTGATGATTGAGCACATTGACTGCACACTCAACCACCCCATATGTATTACAGACGAAGAAACTGCTGATCAATTCCACCAATAACAAGGAGATGTACGCGGCCATTAGTTAAGATCAGAGCTTAGACACGTCTATGCAAGACATCAAAGGTGAGATGGTACAAGATCCAAATTTGCTATCAAGTATCAACTTTAGCAGTTTAACTTGACACATGCTAATTGATGTTCCAATTATCAAAAATATATATCGATGTCCTTATGATATTCAAAGCACGCTCAAATACATTCAAAGACAATAAAAATATCATCACCTACCTGAAGGAAGGAGACCCATGCTAAAGTGACGCTGATTCGCACATCCCTCGAGCGAAAACCACTTGCTGAAATTTGTTCAAAATTTGACATAGTAATTATGAAAACTATATAAACGAAATACCTTCAAACAATGTCAATGTTTACCTCCATAAGCACAAAAAAGTATAATTAGGTTTGGGATGAAGAGGATCACTCATCATGAACCAAAAAACAATGGCATGCTCAATTTCCACGTCCAGTTCATTAAGATCAAGAAACATATGACAAGAAGTTCTAAATCAAATACACCATTACCAGCTAGGGGAAAAGTATTAATGAACCAGAGGCATTTGCCTAAACAAACTTTTGCCTGTAGTCATTTAAGAAAAGACATTTTATATTTTCACTTATATTACCTACTCCCTCCAATTATATCCAAATGCCCCATTTTTTTTGCAGTTTTTGATGGACCATATTTGGGCACACCTCTAGATCAAATGAAATGTTCACTTAGTGTAAAAATTAGCAAATAACCTATTCCGCAATGCACTATCCCAATTTTCCTTAAATTTATAGCAAATGAGTCATTCATTTGGTTGATATGTGGCTCACAATATGGTAAGTGAAAAACTGCAAAGTCAATGGGGCATTTGGATATGAATGGAGGGAGTACAACTTTAGACTGAAATGAGGAAATTATGAACAGCAAGGGAAAGGTAGACGTATATCAAAGGCAATGCTCAAATCAACCTTGTAGTCTTTTGAAATTCTACATATTCACTGATATTTCCTAAAACTTTAAACTGCATATTCTTCTGCTAAAGAACTTTTGGTGTGTTACATTTGCACAGTAAGTAGTTTACTCTAATTAACTGATCTAAACAAATGACATCCATCTTGTGTTATTGTCGCATGGCCGCTACGCTGAAAAGCTAAAAAAATCAGATGCACTACTCATCCCTTCTTTTTTCTTCCTTTTTTGTCACCTACCAATATACATCAGCCTTTTCATGAAGATACAGATTTTTTTAACAGCTCATATTCAAACCAGGCCGGGAATATACTCCGCTTGCCTATAGAAAGAAGCAAAGAGACAAAATGATAATGCAAGCATATACCCCAACAGAATATACCTTTCACAAAGGGGGATACCAGATGCCTCTGCAAGCCACCTTCTATTTTTTTTCCCAGAGCATGCTGTCCTTTTCCTCGTGGCTGGACCTGTAACCAACAAAGGGACTCTGAGTTCCTCGAACAAATAATTTAACCAATAACCATGAAAACCAATTTCATCCGACATACAAATATACGAACCTGCGCCTCAGGATTCATAACAAGAGCAAGCACTGAGCCTAAAGCTTCAGCAAAGGCATCGCGAACTGATGATACTGAATCATTGAAGGCCTTGAAGAAAAAAAGGAAGAAGAAGAAAACAATAATCAGTCTGCATGCATTATTTCGTTGAGAAGCAAAAGTCAAACCAAAGCAGCATTGACCTGCCTTAACACAAGTAGACGCTAAATTTTCAAGCTCGGCGTGTCCTAAGCCGGGTCCTCCGATATCAGCTAACGCTTTTAGACATCTAGCAGCAGCTATTCTGACAATAGATGACTTATCACCAACCCCAAATCGCATTATGAGTCGAAATGCCTCCGTATATGCTGTTGCTGCTGCTGCTCCACCACAACCTTCCATTGCATTCTGCAGCATGTAGAGAGCCTCTTTCCTCACATACTCCTGACAATTTTTTCGATTTCATTTGTCAGGCACATCACCAACAGCAACAACAAAACCTTAGTCCCACAATGTTTTGGGGTCAGACAACAAAAATCGTTGACCAAAATCATCAATAGAGACAAGAAATATTCAAACGATGAAAAAGCAAAAAAGTTGGAACGCAGATAACAAACTACCAACACAACTGAGGATACACAAGAAAACCCAAAGAGAGAAGAGGACAAACCAAAACATCAAAATAAAATAAAAACTACAACAATAACATTACTCTAGTGTCTCAAAGGCTCTGCCTAAGGTGAGGTAGGGGGTTGGATGTACGCAACCTCACTGCTATGTTGAAAACATAGGGAGGTTGTTTCCGAATGACTTGTAGTGAAAATTGGGTCAAATATCGCACTGACTAACTGTTACTTCACAATGCAAGAAGTGCAAACGATTTTGTGAGACATCATAAAATAGAATTAATAAAAAAAACCACAAAATGACTTTAAATGCCTTAACTGGTTAGTGGTGGTTCAAATTTTCAAAGCTTTTTCAGAAGATATCAGCAAAAGCTATGCTATACGCCTATACACATAACCAAGTAGTTTGACCTGCCCTGATAAACATGTCTGACCAACCACAGTTGCACTACGGTAGGAGAGACAAGCAAGCACCACGTCCTATGTGGTTTAATTTTCTATCAAAGTAGGCCAGATAAAGTTAATCTACGTTTCCATTGAGATTTGTTAGGTATACGAAGAAAGCAAGCACAAGGGGTTTTGCTAGCCTTGTTGTTATTAGACTGTTAGTAGATGTTCTCTGATTTATTTATGTTTCATGAGAAGATTATACTGCTGAAAACTGGTAGTAAACATGACACAGAAATAGATGCAATATAACTTCTAAAGAAAACCACGTGAGGGGAATCAGTTTTTATTTAAATTCACTGCAACTGCATGCCTTTCACTTGGAATGATCTCCCTAGTTTAAAGTACAAAATTCTTTTTTGTCATCTATAAACAAAAATAATAGAAGATAGAGAGAGAAGGAGAGGAAAGTTGAGTAACCCAAGAGGCACACATATAACATATTGAACTAAATTACACCTCAAACACCCTTCACTACTCCTGTAGAAGGACAGTTCCAACTTACAAATATGCTTAGGCTGAGACATATTTCCATATAACTACTACCTATTACACAATCTCATTAAAAACTCTCGCGAATAAAATAGCATCAATAATATGAACTTGGCCTTCGATTCCTGGCCTCCACAGCACATAGTGGTTCCACCATGCTCATTAAGGGCAAAAGAGTTCAAATACATACAATAAGTGCAATAGACTAGATTATAGGAATAAAAAAGAAAGAGACAACTATCCACAATTGGCTACCTCGTGATACTTCATGAGTTTTGAGGCAATGCTGGCTGTTTCAGGGAACCCAGAAGTTATCTTTCTTCCAAACAGGCGATACAATTCTCCCAGACACTGAGCAGCACCTTTATTCACAATGAAACGAAAAACACAACATAACTAAGCATACTACACCCGCAAAAAAGTAGTCAATGTCATAAAAGCATGAGTTTCAACCCCCCCCCTCCCTCCTGTCCGGCAGTGAAAAGATGCTCTTTTACCAGATAGTTAAACAACCAGCGACCAGTCGACCACATGCTCGCGGATAATGCTCTTCTTGCTTTACAATCAGGTCATTTATCAGTGACTTCCATCAGAATTCTTGTCTTAATATATTCAGTGAAAAAACTTTCAAAATATTTTTCCTCAACCTTGTGATGCTTTAGGTTAACTGGCTTACATGTCCAAACCACAAAATTATGGATACTGACTCTAGGGTATATCAAAACTGTTGGAATGGCTCATTAAAGTGTTTAAACTTCTTAAATTGTGAAGTGGTAAATGATTAGGCACAATGTATGCAGGAACTCTCCATTTTTAACAAGATTTTGAAACAACAATTGCTGACCTAAGAACAAGTAGACTTCTTAACAAGAAATTGCACAAATTTGACAAACCAGTTACTCGGTGAGCTTCACTTCTCTTTCCATCCGAAAGAAAGCCTTGAAGGGAGCTAGCTCTTGAGTATATAGAAATCGGATCTCCTTTTGCGATAATCTTTGCCATCGCTATTGAAGCCAAGTGCCGCACTGGCCTCCGGGCTCCAAGAACCAATAGTGAATAAAGGGCATCTTCGCATTTTCTTTGACATATCAAAATAGCATCCTACATGAAAAAACCTTCACCATTAAAATTCAAACCTTAAAACCTAGTTTCTAAATAAGACATTGTTATAACATACAAATAATACCAATAACCTCAACTCAACATTTACGAACATCACCACAACAAATCCTCCTACTGCTTTGAGAAAGGATTAAGGATCAAAAGTTCAGCTTGCTGATGTTCTCGAACAATATACGCAAATCCAACTCAGCAAAACAAGAACTAGATCCTAACAAAAGTCGCGACCATTGATTATAATAGAATAATGCTCAAACTCAGCATTCCTAAACATCTTGGCATTACCCCAAAAAAAGAAAAAGGTATTAACTTTCTTAAAGTTCCCATAGAATATGAATGAGACATTCAGTTGCAACTCAACTAAACAAGCCCCGAACCCGATACGATTAATCTATCTAGTTTAGAACATTATTGTCTCCGACAAGTTTCAATCATCACCCAATGTGCACTAATCAAATCAATTCTAACATCAAAAAAGGCGCTAAAATCGACATATTTGAAGCTCCTGTAGCACTAAAGTTCCATTGCAACACATAAATAAACAAATTCAAGCTGCAAAATCAAGCATTAAGAAGAGATTGAAGGATAATTTCCAAAAAGTTTCAATCTTTATCAAGTTCCAATATTACTGGAGTGAAGCGTGATCGCCTAGCGTATAAAATACTCAACATTTCGCGGCAAAGCAAGAATAAATTGAGAATTAAGAGAGAGAGAAAGAGACCTTAGGTTCGTCAACAATGGCGGAAATGAGATCAGAGAGGAGATCGAAACAGAGAAGAGGATCGGGCGGCTGTTGCGCGGCGGAAGCGACGATTGATTCCAATTGCGCCACCAGTACGCCGAATCGAGACAGCGGTGGTTCGAAGTTCTTCTTCGCCATTGTTTATCGAGAAAAAATGGCGGAATTTTTGGGGGAAATACTATGGTTTTACGAATGTTGGTTACTTGGTATTTTGGTTAATTAACACTTGTTCTTGTTCTTCATCCCAATGTTTGGTGTGTGAGTAGCAACACTCATTTGTCCACTTAAACAAATTTTGAGATTTTGATTGTGGAATTGGGTAAAGATTGTTACTTTGGGGTTGGGTAATTTCGGATGCGGATGACTATTGACACTCTATGGAGGTCGTCTTACACTCCCGCCAATATTATCTCATCTTGAGATTAGGTTTGTGGGAGTGCAAGAAAATCCTATAGAGTGTTAGTAGAAGTTCCCTAGGTACGAAGCCACTTTCTCTTTCTTCTTCCCCTCAAACTCTCCCCCAAACAAAAGCTCTCCATGCCTCTTCTTCTCAGGTTGGGAATGGCTATTTCATGGTCATTTTCATCTTGATCTCTACTGTTTTCTTCGGTTTATATTGCTTTTTAGTGTATTTCATGTACTTGGGTTGTTTTATAAACGACAAATTCTCATGGTGCCCCCAAACTATGTCAAAATGCTCGTGGTGCCCCTATGTCTGAAACTTATACCTCGCGGTGCCCACGAACTTTGCCCCAACCGGCACATGGTGCCCCTCTCACCCTTCTCCGTTAACTCCGTCAGTCCCCCAACCGTTAACTGCTGACGTGGCAGTGATTAACGGTTGGCGGGAAGATTAACTTATTATTTAATAATAAAAAAATTTAAAAAAAAATTAAAAAAAAAAATTTCTCAGAAACTCGAAATAATTTCACAAAAAAAAAATCAAATTTACAAAACTTAGTGCCCATGGTGCCCCTGAACTTTACCCCCCACTGCACATGGTGCCCCTTAACTTTACCCCTCAGTGTCCATGGTGCCCTCTTATTCTTTTGTAACGGCTAGTTTGAAAAATAGCCGTTGTAAACTGCACTATTATGTGTATATAATACTAGCCGTTACAAAAGAATAAGAGGGGCACCATGGACACTGAGGGGTAAAGTTAAGGGGCACCATGTGCAGTGGGTGGTAAAGTTCAGGGGCACCATGGGCACTAAGTTTGTAAATTTGATTTTTTTTTTGTGAAATTATTTCGAGTTTTTGAGAAAAAAAAATTTTATTTTATTATTAAATATTAAGTTAATCTTCCCGCCAACCGTTAATCACTGCTGACCACTGCCACGTCAGCAGTTAACGATTGGGGGACTGACGGAGTTAACGGAGAAAGGTGGGAGGGGCACCATGTGCCGGTTGGGGCAAAGTTTGGCGGCACCGCGAGGTACAAGTTTCAGACATAGGGGCACCACGAGCATTTTTACATAGTTCGGGGGCACCATGGGAATTTGTCGTTTTATAAATAATCTCTCTCCTCATGAAAGGTTTTCTCTAATGGGTTATTTTGTCTCTCCCATTATTGGGTTATTTTGTTTCTCCTTTCGTAGGAGTTAGCTCTATTTGCTCTATGTGCAGGTGGAAGATAAGCTCAACAATGATTATGTATTCGGTTGTGTACTTGTTGCTGATCTTTTGCCTCCAAATCGACATATTTGATATATCTCATTCCTCAAAGCTACTCAAGATCGTGAGACCCCCTCGTTCTAGGCTGCTCGGATCATCAACGGTATCATAGAGGGTATTCAGAAGTGATAACGTACCACCTTTGTGTTCGTAGTTTTCAAGAATTTGAGTTTTATGTATGTTTGTCTAATTTGTAGCTAAAACTATCAGTTTCTCTTGTAAATGTCGTATGACTTTTAGTAATGAATGAACCATATCTTTCTCTTAAAAAATAAAAATAACTATAGATGGGATAAGATTTCATATTCAAAGTCATGCCTTTGATCATGATGTTCCAATTAGCGTTGAGACTTGAGACAGAAGAAAATCGACACTTATGTAATTGTACGCGACTATAGCTTCATTATGTGATTCGTTGCCAACATAATAAGGGTTTCCAAAATCAAATAACAAGTGGAAGAAATACTACATCATGAACCAGTGGCGAATCTAGCCCCAGAAACTTGGGGTAGCCTTCTTAGTACAAATTAATTTTTCTAAATTTTTTTCCTATTTTTTTGGAATTTTTTAGGCAATATTTTGACGTTTTCGGGGAATTTGGGGTAGCCGGTGCACCACAGACTACCCCCTAGATTCGCCCATGACATCATCCATGTTTCCGAAATATTTTTACTTTTTTGAACCCTCAAGAAATTTTATTAGGCAATGAGAATTATTTTGATCCAGCATTATTTGCATAAAGTGGATGACACATAGTAGTATTTCCAAAGTTTGTGAACACTAATCGCTCATCGTAATGCTCTCGGGTACAAAAACTGCGTATACGATATCGTCGAAAAGTGGGCTCGATTGCTTTCCGGGCCTGGACTATTAGTCAGATAACTTGTGTTAGGATTCATGTTAGTTTATCTCCTGAAATTTGTCGAATTGTCGTCCTCTCTCTCTCTCTCTCTCTCTCTCTCTCTACATCTCCCTCTTCTTCTCTCTGCTACGATCACACATCAATAAATAAATAAATCTGCAACTCAAAGTTAAAATCTTGCAGATCGAACCCAAAAAAAAAAAAATTCCAAGAAAATAGTGGGGAAAAAATCATGGGTTTTTTGGTAACATCCTTAATTTTCTTGGTGATTGGGGTAATTGCTTCGCTTTGCACCAGAATTTGCTTCAACCGTGGCCCTTCTGCTAATCTGTAATTATCCCTTTTTTCTCTCTCCTGTTAATTTTTTGTTTTAAAGTTTTTTGCTTTGTTTAATTTGATTGATTTTGTGGGTATTTTTCGATGAAAGTTTGGATCTTTGATCATGATTTTGATGTTTTTGTGCTGCACATTGTGTTTGATGGGTTTTATTTTGTTGGGTTGAGTTGAATTTTCACGTCTTTTGGATCGTTTATATGGGATTATTACTAAGATAGTATAGGGATAATCTTCCTGCTGAAGATTTGTCGTTGACTGAGCTTCTTCAGGAAGGAAGTTCAATGTTAGTGTATCATGAAATCAATCATTAGTCAATGGGGTTTTGTTGTCCTTTTGGTTTAGTTATTGAAGCATCAGTAGCTCTTATCGAGCCGAATTACTTGCTGTTTTGGTCGGGTTTCGTTAGCTTTGTTTCGATCAAGGTGAAATTGTTTGGATGTGCCGGGGTTTATCCTAAAAGATGTGGTCAATTATTTGTGGAGTTCTGTTGTGATTGTTATGATCCGGCTTAGAGAACGCTTTCAGTCTGAGTTGATCACTCGTTTTCAGCTTCGCCAACATGTTAGTCAGTCTTGTGAAGCACACCTCAAACTCTCAGAACTCGATATGAAGTCGCCAGTCTCATGAGTTCAGATTGCATTTGCTCAATGTTGTTGAGCTTCTTACTGAGTCAGTACTGAAGATGAACTGGCTGTTCCTTGGATCTTTTGATCGCATAAATTTGCAGTAGTCTTGTAGATTTAACGCTCTTATTGGCTAATTGTACAATTCCTATGTGTTTTAGTGAGAAGACCCCCTTTCCTCTCCCCTCTATTTGTTTCTCTTTCTCCAAAATAATCAGACCTCATTCCTTGATTTCGCTATATGTGTTAATTTGCTATTTGTGTGAATTAGTCCGTATTGTTATATCTCTCTGCTATACAGGACAAACATGAAACATATGCTGCTATGTATAGTCACTGACTAGCTGTTGTACACTTGTACTGTCATTTTGAAGTGACCTTGTGTCTTTTTGTTTTTCAGGTTTCATCTAACATTGGTTATTACAGCAACAGTGTGCTGTTGGATGATGTAAGTTTGCATTCCTCCTTATGCTTAACTTCTGTGATGCGAATATACATATTGGTTTAATTTATTGGTGACAATAGTGTGATTGACGAGGGTATCTTCTGTGTGTAATATTCTAGTAGTTCTGTCATGCTTTGTTATACCTTTAATGTGGGATGAAAAGTTTTGTTGGAGGCTACTTATCCAAGTTATGATGTCTCATTTATCGGCCTATTTTGGCATGAACTTGAAACAATCCCAATCCTTGTCGGTCTTGGCATCAGTAGTAAATATTTACTTCCTTTTTTTTGCCAAAAGAGTTGGTAACACGACAGCTGTCGTCAACTCATCTTCTATCCTTTATTCCACTTTCTTTGGAAGAATAGTTGGAGCTCTATTTTGCTGCATTTAACACTTAACAGTGTGAATCTTTCCCTATTGGTTCTAAAATATTAGTGAACCTTGCAATGTACAGAGAGGCAAAAGAGAGAATAATATAGCCAGACTTTAGTATGTATGGAGATGTTGAGTTGCTACATAGAGGGAGTGGCCGAGTGGTAAATGTAACTGCTTTTCATGAATTTCACCCGGGGGTCCCTTTAAAACATATTGATATTCTAGCCTAGAAAGAGCTTACTGGTAGTTAGGGAAGTGGTAAATATTACTGCTTTTCATGAAAGTCTACAAAACTCTTAAGCAACCCAATGAATGAATTGTCATGATTTAGCTTAAAAGGAATCCTCAGGTCTTTCATATGTAGCCTTCCTTGTTCAATCTGAGATGAGGTTTGTATGCCTTCTGCTCTCCCCCCTATATAACTTACCTCCTATGCGACTAACCTGGGAAAAAGGGGGTATAGCTTTGTTCTAGAAGTGATTACATTGGTGAAGTGTGTCTATGCCATCTACTCAGAGAACATGGAAATGATTGCTTTTGTTCACGCTAGAAAGGGGGCATGAGCAGTGAGATTGAGAGGGTAGTGGGGGAGTAGAAAAGGCAGACAGATGGAAGAAATAGGGCGATAAAAAAGGAGCAAGAAGTCGGTGGTTAAAATTGCGGAAGGACCTAGGCTATATCATGAATATATGATACATTGTGTCTTAGCATCTCATTTTGAGTTTTAGTTCACGCTCCATTTTCAAATTGAGGAACCCTATTTCTCATGATAAGATGATATTAGTATTTATGCAGGGGTAATTGTCACACTATGCTTGTCTTTTAATCTTTTATGATACTGTAGAGATCGTTTACTTGACTAAACAGCCTTTTCTTTCCTCTAGACGATACTCCAATTGCAGAGGAAGTCATTAGTGCAATTGATTAATTAGTTGTCTTGTCTAGTACTTCAAAAGCTGTTTAGCAACTCTTTTGACAAGGATATGCTTGCTTGCATGTCTTCCCATCCTTGTCCGTCTAGATGAGTGGTAAGTATACACAATCTGCTAAATGCTTTTTAGAATGCCTGCATCTTGGGGAATACTGTTGACTGAAGGTGTTGGTGTTTCAGTCATGCTGGGGCTTGTGGCTTGATGTGTCTTTTCTTTTGCTCTCTTGCTCCTCATCCTTCTTGCTGCTTTGTCGTATATTATGCTTATTAGAATCTCTTCCTGTGTAGGTGGGCTATTGTATATTTGGCGCAGTTGAAGCCTCTCATCAATCCAATATTGAGCGAAGCAGACTGAGCTGCATTTGTTTCAGTATTAGCAAGGGTGCCTCACTAGATACGGAAATGTCACCATTTTGCAGATTCTCAGCGATGAAACTCATATTGAGAGGCTTGTGATGGCAATGCTTCTCTTGTGGATTTGTATGTAATTCTATTTTTGCCAAAAAAATATCAACATTCTTTTCCCTCCCCCTGTACTTTTTGCGCGGATGTGTTCTGTCGAATTGATTAAAGCTTCTTTGTGGATGAAATAAATTATCACTTCGTTGAATATACCGACAGATATTACCTTTAAATCCCTGCATCTCTTTCTTGAAGTATCTTCTTTTTCACATTTTATTTTGTATGACTGAAAAAGCCTATCTGTCTGTGTACTTTGTTTAGACCCTGGGTTCAACTAGTTCTTGGTGTCTCAAACATGGATACTCAAACGTAAGTCTTACTCCTATGTCTTTCGTTCTCGTGGATAGGAAAGTCTCTTGTAGGGGAGGCCCCATTTGATGAGGGATCCCATTCGCAATTATGCATGGGGGATCGGGGGTAAGAATCGAACCTTACGAGGTGAAATAGCGGGAGCTACCACCAAATAACCCTTATTCTTGAAGTTTCTGGTGTCTTTTGCCTCTTGACTAGTAAACACATGGAATACAAGCATCTAGTGTGGATTTCTGGAAGGAATAATACAAGGAAATAGACATAATATTATCCAGTCAAAAGTAAAGCTTAGAAATAATGTTAAATGTATAAACTTTTCTAGTCATATGGAATCAAGTGACCAATGCTCTTAATTAACCAAGAATCACTGGAAAGATTCAGTACTGAATAACACACTATTTAAACACTTCTTACATAATTACATTAAAAACCCACAGTTACTTCATTACATTGTAGTCCAAATTCTATCCCTAAGCAAGGCTTTTAGTTAACTAATCTCGGTTTAATCGAAGGAGGTGTTTTGGGTCAGGTGCTGATGAAACTCTTTAGGTGAGACATCATTTCGTGGGTGCGAGTTTTGGAGAGTGGAGAGTTATGAAGGATCTGGAATGCGTGGCCTACACCCTTGTAGAGCACCATTTTTGTGGATTTACCTGCGTTAACCAGGGCGGTGTACAACTCCATGTTCCTGTCCATTAGGATATCCATGTCTGACACACATAGCATTGTAGGTGGAAGTGCGATACTTGCTAGTTTAGCTGCACCCTTTGCCAAGGGATTGCACCATGGATGTTCTCGGTTTGCGCCTAGGGGTAGTGATAGCCGCCAGTATGTATCAGATGCTGATAAGGTAAGTGCTGAACCAGGGTGTTGGGGAGCTTTTTCAGATGCAGTTCTTGCCTCCCCTCCGAAAAAAGGCTGGATTAGCACAGTACCTTTGTGAGTCAATGGCTTTAATATGGCTGGTTCTGACGCTGATCTCATAGCGACATTAAAGGCTATGTTGGCTCCGGCACTGTCACCTGCTAGTATGAAACCTGCTGAGACATTCCAGTAGTTCAGCCACCATGAATGCTCAGTAGAGCGACTTGCAGTCTGTTGTTTCAACCACATGATGGTGTTGAAACCGTCCTCATAAGCAGCTGGAAGACGGTTTTCAGGGGCTAATCGATAATTTATCGACAAGATTACACAACCTGCTTTGGATGCTAGGTTGGCTAGAAAGTCATGGTAACAGCTCCATGCAGCTGAGCCAACACAAAAGCCTCCCCCATGGAAGTACACAAGCAGAGGAAGCTTCCCTGACCTCTCTGGAACATAAATGCGTGCCCACAGATTAGTGAACCTGTCCATGACTACATCCCTTGCTGCCACCCTGAGCTCAGACGCGACACCACAGGGGACATTTGGGATGATTGAAGGTCTTTCAACATGTCCATCCCTATACACCCTTATGAGCCCTTCTATCTCCTCCACCAGAGCACCGTGGCTTTTGCCTGGATTGAGGCTCAGCCTCGAGTTTACTGAGAGAGCCATCCTCTATTTTCACCTCACTTTGAAGTACAGAATATGATTAGTTATTTCGTTGTGCATGTCAGCATCTACACGAAGGCCTATATATAGGGAAGGAAGGGTAGACGAAATGAGGTAAATGAGAAGACTTGAAAGTTCAAAAGGAGCTATATTCTTTCTACATTTCACAAGTGGGAACCTGTGAGATTACCTATTTTTGTCACATGACACTGATTTCTGAGCTTATCGCGCTAAGTTTCTGGTTAGAAATTTCTGCAGGCATCTAATCAGTCTGGGGGGGAATGGTGGAATATTGCATCAAATCTTGATCTGACTGCCAACATGTATTGAGCCATAAACTTTTTTTTTTCTGCAGTGGAATCTTAAAATTCATTGATCAGGTTGCTAGGTTCTAGTTGGCAAGAAGGAATCACCAAAATGGGTGTGAAGAGATCAGATTTGCCGGTGATGTTCTTTATGGTTTAACAGTTGATTAAGAGGGAACATTTGACAGTAGACTCTACTCTAAGCAGCCGTTTAGTTTGTCGTCTTAAGGTAGTCTCGACCTGATTTTGGAACTGAAATCGATTCACATGTTCCCAAACGCTACCTTACCTATAGCAGTAACTGAAATTTCGACACAGATACAACACAACATACTGACACAGTAGCTATTTAGTTGGTGAATGGACCTGATACTATAAACTGCTCAACTTGAAATCAATGGAACTAGTCTACAATGACTGAACTTATGAAACAGGTTAGCTACTTTGATCTGTAAACAGCGAAAATTTCATCTTTGGAGCAGATTCCCCCAACATCAATCATACTCTTCTCTGACAGTTCTTTCGTTTTTTTTTTTTGTCTGCTTCATATCTTTGAGACTCTGACTAGTCTTCAGGTAAGTGTTTTTCTTTTCCAACTTGATGGCTCAGAGCCTCAAACATGCGTATGGGAGTATTCTTCATATGCTCTACTTTGGTTTCGTATATGCTACTGTAGATATTAAGAATTTTTCGCTTATTCTTCGTTCTGACATTAGGTATTTGATGGCATCTTACAGAAACTTCTTTATCAGCCTGCAGCCTGACCTTCTTTTCCATTGTATCAACATTCTTTTCATAGACTTCTGAATTAAGTGTTTCTCTGTGAAAGCTGCCTAGATGATGAACAGCTATTCTGACCGTTTATGAAAAAGTCGAGCCTTGAAATGAAATTATAAATCTGTAGGTCAATTATGCAGTTCAGCAGGACTGTGTAAGAACATTTCTTGCAAAGCTTACTATTTTCACCAAAGTTAGTATCTTTGCTTAGAGAAGTGATAGTATATTAGTATATACAGCGTCCTGATCTTTCCCCTACGGCAGTTTTAATTAAGACGGGTTTTAACCGACTTATTCGCCTTACTGTTGAATGCATGCATCCTTGTTTAGGTTAGCAGAATTCTTGCTGAACTTTATCCAGATCTCTCTTTCAGATTTGCAGTATCCCTTGCTTTAAACCTTTTGAAATTCTCCTTTTCTACTTCAGCAAAGTTGAAAGAACTTATTCTTTATTCAGAATTGATTTACCACATACTTTCTCCATTTCTCCCTAATGCAGGCATTAAGTACTTTGAAATAAGAGTTGAACATCTTTCCCCAAGAGACAAAAAAGCATTCAGTATATCAGTACCCTCCATAATATTCTGCACCATTCTTTTTACTAGCTTTTCTTTCAAGTTTCAGCCACCAATATTCATAGTACTACCAAATTTTACTTTTCAATATTATGTAGCCCATATTATCCATTGACTCTAAAAAAACCATGTGCTCTCCCTTTCATGAAGTCGTAGATGGTCGTCCCCTTTTGTAAATTCCAGTTAAAGGGTCAAATGGAAACAACCTCTCTTTTTAATGTAGGGTAAAAATTACGTTAGCCTGCCCCTTACTGTGCAGAGAAAGCCTATTTGAAAGCACATTATGATTACGATGTAAAGATCGAATAGAGGAATACCATGTTCTGAATAAATTACATGGATTTTAAGCTCTATTTGTTGAGTCAATGTTAAGATTTGGTATACATTGTCAAGTGATGACATTCATGGAATGTAACAAGGGTAAGACCAATCTTGCTTCTTAAGTATACAACTGTACAATATTAAGGGGTCCCAATATTATGCAGATTTTATTCCTCAAAAGTTGATCTGCAGAACTATATCTGAAGTCTGACCTCAGTGACCTGTGCCTTCCCCAAAGTACAGAAATTTGGACCTTAATTCTCTTCCTCCATTATCCCTGTGACCCTGTGTATGTTAAAAGATTGGATTCTTTTCATCCTTTGCCAATGCACCAGAAACAACCCTTTCATCGCCTCTCGAATATGCAAATATTCTGTATCTTTATGCTTGCATATTTATCTTCTTTTAGACTATATTCATCCCTTATTGACTGTTACATCCTTTTTTTTAACCTGTAGCATATCTGATGTACTAGTCAGAATTGCATATCAGCATTTTAGCTGTCTGTAGTCGAAAATCGAAGTGATGCTCATCATATATTCTCCATCTGCTATCCTTTGTTGCTCTTTAAGTCCATTCAAACATCACTTGGTTTTGCGTCTCAGGGCATTCAGGCTACCTATAAGTTCAACCCTACTTTCAAAATACAGAAACATAGTTACATAGGACTGTTCTGTGATAACATTTCATGATTTCAACTTCTGGAATTGAAGTCGATTCTCATGTTTCCAAACACTACCTTACAGTTACGCAAATTTCATGAGCTGATACAAGTCATACAACACAACTGATCGTCATCAGTTAACTTAGAATAGCTAGTTAGTTGGTCAATACAAATGTTTTCCTTTTTCCAACTTGATGTGGCTCAGACATGCATATGAAAATACAAACTTGTAATGTTTTGATTCTTCATATATGCTTTTTGCCTTTTTACTTTGGATTTTCGCATATGCTACTGTAGATGCTAGGAACTTATCGCTTATTCTTCATTCTGACATTAGCAGCCTGACTTTGCATCGGTGTCACAATTTTCGACTACACTTTTTTCGTATATATCAGATATTACTCTACAAAAGCTGCCTAGGATCGTCTGACTGAGTTTGATAAAGAGTTAAGTTAGGTCTGCCCAAATATGAAAAGAGTAAAACTTGAGCATTAAAACGAAATCGCAATCTGTAGGTCAATATTTCAGAACAAATAATACAGGGCACAAACACCATAGTATGACATCTGGAAAATAGAACAGCGTTGCTGCACCATCATCCACTGATCCAAGAATTTTTAGTACAGGATGCTGTAATACCCTAGCATTAGTCTCAATGCTCATAATATGGTTCCGAGACACATTAGTTTCGATGCTTCTACAATGGTTCCGAGACCCTCAATATAATGCTGTAGTTACATATCCTTTGGATATGGCATATGTACTGCTCTACGAGGGATGTAGTCATAAAGTTCATGTTTTCGAGCTACTGTTGCCTGATGAAATAAGTCTGTAGTCCTGTACAACTCTACAAGGGATGAATGATAATGGACGGAGGAGGCCACCAAAGAGACTTAAGCCGAGTCTCTATATATCTTGGAACTTTCGACTCCACTTAAAAACAATTGGGTTCGATTTCAAATAACACAATTTTGAAGATTCTTATAAAGAGTCAAATGATTACAGAAGGATCTAACTAGTGTTTTATTTGCTGCAGCATGACAATAGTGAATCTGCTAGATAGCTAAAACCGTAACACAAGCCACAATGCTTGGAGGCTGGAAGAAATATCGGCTCAACAATTTTTTCTGAGCTTCAACTCCTCAAAGTAGCAGAAGCCTTGGCATCTTCCTGAAGCATGTACTGTTTCTTCATTTCTTCAAGAACACTGTCATTGGTACTGCAACATTTTGAAACACCGAGCAAAATGTTAAGATTCGTACGACCATTGAGACAGATCCAAAACACTTTCCTCGTATGTTATACACCACAGCTTAATATAAATACCAACACATTAATTTATAAACTTTCCAACTTCAAAACCTTGACACAGGAATGAGCTAAAAAATTTCGAACAGGATGGATTATTATTTAGGAAAGTGTCAAACACTCTTGCGTTTCAAGTCTTCTGCTTCAATGTAACAATTGCAAAAAGCTAATGAGTTTTTCATGCAGTTGCTTTAAAGAACATCTCATAAGTTTTTGTTAGGATCTGGTTGACTTGAAAAGACGTGATGTAAAGATTGAAAACCCAAGCAACCATCCCTCAATCCCATAAACACGCAGATTAGTGATTTCTACACATGTTATCTCTAGTCGTTAATTCTGAACTTGTCTAGAACATACATAATTCTTAGGCAAATATTCACACACTCACAGGCTGTCGCAGCAAAATCACCAGGCAACAGAACAGTAATTAAGATACATAGAAGCAAATCAGCTGTTTGGTAACAAGTGAACTTACAATTGATGAAGGCAGCTATTCAGCTCCTTAGCTTGCTGCCTACACTTCCACACCACGGATAGAGTCCTCCCAGAAGCACACTCCGCATACTTAGAAGTATAGAGGTCACATTCTTTTAATGCCTTCTGCTTCATTTTGCTGCGTAAAGCTGAAAGTTAGGTTAACATACAATTAGCCACTACCCAACAACAAAAAGACTCCTCAATCATTACACTCAAATGTACAATCCACAACAACACTTATCCAAGTCCACACAGCAAAGCTAAAAACTTTGAGCATAAAGCTCCCCAACATTGGCCTTGGCCTGAGTATCAAGGCCACGAGAGCGAAATGCACACAACGTTCCTCATAATTCTTCAACCAGACGCCCATTTTTGCTAGGTTTAACCAGGACCTCAACCACATTACACAACCTTCCACACAATTCTCCACCTAGAGGCAACTTTCACCATTTTGAGATCAATGCACTTCCTCAAATATGAACTTCTATGTACCAATTTACATTCTTCTGACCTAAAACTGTTCAACTCATCTCGCCCGCGCTCAAACTCTGCCATCATTCAACATCAAATCCCTTCTTCAATTCACCCACAAACGAAATTCTACACCAATAACAACATCACCCCCAACCCAATGCCTCAAATACTCGGGTCTCCTCGATATCGAAAACCCACAAAGGCTGCTACTTTACCAGCTAATTCAACATCCTACATGGGCTATATCAATTTACTTTGATGAAACAAGAAACACACAACAATAACAACAAAAAATGGCAAAAGCCCAATAACAACAATAGATAGAAAATGCTAGTAATCGCCCTAAAAGCGTAATAGTGAAGCTAAAATGCTGGAGAACTCATGAAGAAAATCAGGAAAAATTGAGGGTTTTGGGGGGGTTTTAAGAGAAAGCAGGAAAAAAGGGGTAAAATTTAAAATGAGAAAATCAGACCTTCTTCAACTTTCTTCTTGACATGATTTTCTCTGGCTTCTTCAAGAAGACCCATTTGATTTGATTGATCCGCAGCTTTGTGAGGACGATTGTGAATTGATTTGGGGGTTTCTGCGAGCTGCTCGAACTTTGGGGGTTGGGGACGATTCTGTTCTTGGCTGGGGTGGACTTTTACTCGACTCAACAGCTTAACTACGGCACGAGTACTTGATTAAGTTGACACGATACTCTAAATAACCCACTTAAGTTCAATTTTGTTTAAGTAACGTGATCCTGAAGCTCAGTCACTCTTCACCAACCTGCCCCGCTGCGTTCCCGCCATCAAATCATCATCCATGTTTTCTCTCTCCTCCCCACAAAAACAACCCTCTCATCTTTCCCGCCATTTCCCGTATACCCAAATAGGGTACCAGAAACAATGCCCCTAAAATTAAGTTTGGTTTGGCGGGAAATTTTCGAACTTTCCCGCCATTACTTCTTCCCGGCGCCACCCACGGAGGTGTTGGGCCCACCGATGTAAGACCCTTGCTTAGCCGAATTCCGGGTTCGACTAAACGAGCGTCTTATATTGTGGTGCCTACAACATGTTCGACGAAATGCCCGTTCCATAATAGTACCAGGTTAGAAGTTAAGAACTCATCTGTTTCCTCTGTTAAAATGATCAACTTTACTAAATGTCTAAATCTGTATCATGGCATCTACTTTATTGGATAATGTAATTGTTTTTGGTTCTGAGTTCTGTCAATTTTTTGGTGTTTGAAGTCGGAACATGAATCGACATGTTTTGTTTTCGTGTTTTTTGAGGAATTGTTGTTACAATGTTGGAATTGATACGAGCTGTAATTTGATTGTATGCCCTTGAGTGTTATAAGGTTTCGATACGTTCCATTGTCGTGTTTGTAGCACGACTATGGTGGGAATGTATTGGTGGACAATTGGACATGTTTTTTTTTTTTTGAATTGTAAGGAAATACAAAGTTGGAATTGTATAGGAGGGGCCATGGAGCATGCTAAGTAAAAGTTGAAAGTTGTTCATCAGATGCACTGAGACTATGGTTATTTGGGATGTTTTCTATGCTAAAAAATCGTTTTGCTCAATTTGAGCGAGGATGATCATTAGCTACTTAATTATTGTTCCCGCCTTTTGTTTTTTTGCAAGCTTGTTTAACTGTAGAATGTTTAAGGAGATGATTAGGATGTGGGTGTAGGGTGTTGGTGTGTGGACTGTTAAGATGACAGTGGAAAACATGTTTAGTTGAAATGGTAGGCGAATTCTGTTTGAAGATGATGAAATCTAGTTGACATGCCGGAATTGTCACTGAGATTCTTAGGTTCTCCAAGACATACACCCACTGTTTTGAATGATGTACTGTTCTTGGTTCTGAATTCTGTCAATTGTATGTTGTTTGAGATCGGAACATGAATCGACATGTGTTGTTTTCGTGTTTTTAAGGAATTATTGTTACATTGTTGGAATCGATACGATCTGTAATTTGATTGTATGCCTTGAGTGTTAGTATAAGGTTTCGATACCTTCCATTGTCGTGTTTGTAGCGTGACTGTGGTGGTATTGTTTTGGTAGAAATGTTTTTTTAAAAATTGTAAGGAAATACAAAGTTGGAATTACATAGAAATGCCATGGAGCATGCTAAGTAAAACTTTTAAGGTTGTTCCTTAGACATAGTAATAACTATGGTGATTGTTCGAGTTTGTTGAACTGTAGAATGTCTAGGCAGATGGATTAGAATGTGGTGTAAGGTGTTGGTGTGTCGACTTTGGACTGGTAAGATGACAGTGAAAAACATGTTTAGTGGTATTGGTAGGCGAATTCTGGTTGAAGATGATGAAATCTAGTTGACATGCCGGAATTGTCACTGAAATTCTTAGTTTCTCCAAGACATACACCAACTGTTTTGAGCTAGGTCACCGCAGTGTATATGCTGAAATGTCATGCCACTTCGGTTTATTAATCGCAAACCTGAGGCTACCTCAGTGTATTCATCTCGAGGTTGAATGATGTCTTGAGATGAAAAGAAAATTGGTAGTTAAATGTATATAAGTATATTCTTGGTGATAAAGATAGACAAGGCTTTGCACGCCAAATATGAACTTGAAGATCATACTTCTTATTAGTCTTTAGGGGTAGACTGTAACAACCCCACCTAGGCTCAGTAATTCTTAACCTCATTTGTATGCAAAGAATGAGAAGATTGAAGATTCTAAGAGTTTCGTATCAAATGAATCAAACTACATGTGGGTTCGCTTGTACTATGCTATGTATGAAACTAAGAATGAACTTTCACATTTCATAGGAGATCTTGGATTCTTGGTCCTTTATATGTAGTTCTTGCAAGAGCAGAAAGATCAAGAAAATGAAGGAATAGACGGCACGACATAAAGAACCTCAAATCATAAATCATAACATTGTAAAAAACGAAATTCTTGAATTTTCAGGTCATTAGAAATGTCCAAATTATATACTGTCTGTGTTAAAGGTTATATGTCAATGGCTTGTACTTTGCGACTAAAATGGTTAGCCCGAGGTAGTAACCACCGTAGAATGACCGCCACTAGGGTAACAATTTGGGTATTAGCTTGTGTCTCATATGAAATTTACTGTGACTTTGGAAATCAATGTGGTAGCTGGTTCACTTGAAAGATCTTTACTTCTTGACCTAAGTGGAGTTTTAGTGTGCTCAGGTGCCTGCTGGTCTGTGTGGAATTCTTTTTATGTAAGGTCTAGGTTTTCCTCTTCAAACAAAGAATATCGGGGATTGATTTTTACACTCCCGGTATTGATTTTTACACTCCTCCACTCTGAAAATTTTTCTTTTCTTGGGTCTGTTATTATAAAGATAAGTCATAATTAAATTCTGATTCTGATTTCTGATTTTGTCACAGAATAATATTTAGTTAATATATTAGGGCTGCAGAAAAATAATACTCTTGTAAAAGGAAATTGTATTTTCATATTTGTCTGAGAAAACATATTAATAAAATATTAAAATATTGCTTATCCCTGAAAATTCTCAATTCTGTTACAGACCTTGTCCTAACAGGAAAAGAAACTGGTATGATCAAGAAACTCCTATATATGTAAAGCTACCTCCTGAGTCCTGACGTAATACAAAGAAACCCTACCATCAAAAAAAATTCCGAAATTCCGAAATCTTGCATCAAATAGTAAAGTCCATAGTAATTTGTTTGTTCAGCTTTGATCACCCTGTAATAATTATGGGTTTGCCAGTAGGATATCACTTTGAACCTGAAGATCATGAACTTGTGAACTACTATCTTGTGAGCAGAATCAAGAATGGTGTGCCGTTGCCACCCCCGTACCCTAGGATGCCGGATGTTGATGTTTACCGCGACCATCCTTATAAGACCTTTTGGTCGCTTGGAGCATCACAGAGTGAGGATGAAGAGTCGAAACGCTTCTTCTTCACGGCATTGGAGAAAGTTGCTAAAAAAGGCAAGACTGTTGGTAAAGAAGGGAGTAATATTAACCGGAAGGTTGGGTGTTTCGGAACTTGGAAAGGTGAGAATAAGATACCTGTTGTCATGAGAGACAATGGGAATGCTACTCTGATAGGATACAAGAGGAATTTTACGTTCTCGAAAGCTAAAGACTGTCCTGAGCTTGATGACATTCAGGAAGGTTGTGAATGGAGTATGCGCGAGTATTCCCTTCCTGAGGATGAGTATGATGGTAACTTAGTCCTGTGTTGTATCACGAACAAGATGGCAAAGGCGAAGAACACGGACAGAGATAGTAGAAGTTCAGTGATGAATGTGGAAGTCCAAGAAAACTCGAAAAAGGTATACACTGATCACCAACAACAGAGAAACAAACGAGTTTGTGTGGGAGGTTCTTCACAGTGCAGGTATAATAATGTTCAAGAAAGCGGAAATTGTTACAACTTCGAGCAAAAGTTACAGCCTACAGTGTGGAATAACAATAATGTGAATCATACGCAACAACTTGGGGTAATAGAGCCAAAGTGGAATAACAATGCTCAACAAGGCAGCCAACCTGAGTACTATCGACCTCTGTGTAACTCAGGCAGTCAGACTAACATGGTGAATGCACATAATTATCGAAACAGCGAAAGCAATGTGGGTGTACATGGGTTAACAAATGATGAGCTGAGACATCTGGATTGGAGAAAGAGTGATAATATGACAAGTTATATGCTCAATGATCTTCTTACATTTCCGCAGCAGCAACAAATGGCAATGAATATGTTGTACAAGCCTCATGGAGCAATGACTCCTCATCCTTGATGCTCCTATATACAAAGATCACATCTGTACTAGTCTCGAGTCATCGATCAACCACAGCAATGTCACATACGAGACAATCACTCTTCGAATATTGTAGTATACATTATCAGTATGTGTAGGCATGTATAATGCTTATTCTTGTTCCAAACTCTGTAATTTCTTTAAAATGTTTGTTCTTTAGTAAAATTAAAGATAGATTGGTCTGTCGATGGAGCGACTTAAATTTTGTAATTTGTAATTCTTATTTGTCCAGACTAGAAATTAAAAAATTGTGTGTTGGATGATTTATAATTGATATAAACATATGGAATTTTTTTTTATCTAAGCCATGCCTTTAAAACCCAGATTTTGCGAGAGAATACCTTTTTAAAATTTTTGGTAATAATACTACTATACCCGATTACCCGGGGTTCACCCCCCAAATAGCTCAATGATTTTAAGTAAATCTTCAACGATTTCTATTACATACTTATTTTTTTTGCCAATATGCTCATTGTTTTTCGAAATTTTTGCTCTACCATCTTAACTAAATACTCAATAATTTAATAAAATGTGTACCCTCATTGTTCCTAATAATATTATAAAAAAATAAACCTACATTTTCATGAAACGAGTATTAACAATATAAACGGGTAGATCGGGCGCAAGCCGGACATGCAAACTAGTTTATCATTAAAGGCATTCTTTTGCAACATATTATGGGTTTTAAAGTGGGTTTTAAAGTTGCAGATTTTTATGGCCAACTTGGGGTATTTGTGTCATCTCCTACCCGTTGGTTTGAGAGGTCTTTTGACTTTTCACCTCTCTTATCCGGAATGATGAATTAGGTTGGTCTTATACTTGTGGATCAACCTAGGATTTTTAACCTCTATAAAAACAAAAAGATCAATTTTTCCTAAAAATATTTGTATTTGTGTTGCTTTACCGCATCTTCAAAATAGATAATTGTTTATGCAAAAGTTTGTTCATAAAGATTTGTGTCGATCGGTTTGGTTCAACATCAACATGTTTTAGGCATATCGTATACAAAAGTTATGTAAACACAATACAGAAGTTCACAAAATAAAACATGATAATATATGTCAAAAAATCTTTAGTATGTTTCATATTTAAACGAAGAATATACGTTTTTTTACACTAGTTTGACGATATATAAAAATAATCATAATCTAATATTGATTTGGTACACGAGTTCTTTGACATCATTTGGAATAAACGTGAGAGGATTGACAAAATGAGGGGATGAGCTTCCACGGAAGAGTGCTTTTGCATCGCGATAACCATCGTCTCATATTTTCTGATATGTGTGCAAGAACTCATAATTGATGCTCTATTAATTCTATGTTAATTCAGACCTTAAAAAATGTTAATTCAAGTTTATATCATTGAACTCAGCGCTACATATCATATGTTGCGCTACGCTACGTCTATGGGTCATGCACGTCTTTTGATATTTTTCTTAGTGGTTTTAGTGTGCATTTATTTGTCAATGACTTGTCATGTATAGGACAAATGCTTTTGGTCTTGTCAAACGTGTATCTCGACGAACGACTCATATCATACATGATCTTATCCACAAACCCAGACTAATATATCATCATCCTATCCGGTGCGGATCTCAACATATTGTTCGGGGTTGACTGTTATCTCTCCTTCACCGTCGTGCAAGAAACGATAATACCGTAAATTTTGACAAAAATATACCATAAAATTAACGATCCGACCATACCTTAGTGATCGTAGGAGACGACAAAACTCTAACATTGGACAGAGACGACGAAACCCTAAAACCGGACAGTGAAAATCTGATGCACTGGCCATCAAACTAGTTATTATCATTTAAATTTGTATTATGCATTGTCTCCATTCCGCTTCAAACACGTCACTCCCAAAATACATATATTGTCATATTAGAAGCACCTCGTACCCATTGTCGTATTGAGGAGAGTGTACACAAAATTTGTCATGTACCCGTAAAAATCGTTGGAACATTGATTAATCAAATAGTGTGTAAACTATTCTCAATGAGGAGTTCGATTCTATATGGGGTCTATTCTCAATGGGGAGTTCGATTCTAAATGGGGTGTACCGTGTGGGGATAATAAACATCCTTTGTCCCACCCTTCCAATTCTTACATGAATTTACTTCCTATTTCTCACCAAACAAATTTGAGAAAGTTCCCCTTGAATTAGAAATTCACATGAAATGATATTGCATGTGAATTCCAAATTCTCTTATGCAACAAAACGACCAATATTTACGGGGGAACAAGTAAATCAAAAAATGTTTTGTCTCTAATTTCAATCTGACCAAACAAAATCCAAGTCACTTCCAAATTAGATCAAATCATTTCAAACATCAAGTTAAACTCGAACCAATGTAACATTATTGACTATAAGCTTTGCTTAGGAGAGATGCCGCTTCTCTCTTCCTCTCCCTCTCTCTAAAAAAAAAAAACCCTAGAGTCTAAATCTCAATCTAGGGGCTACCACTAGGGATGGCAATGGGTCGGGTCTGGGTCGGGTCCGGGTCGGGTCCGACAGGATCCAGATCCGGATCCGTGACTTTACAAGCAGACCCAGATCCGACCCGGATCCATCGGGTCCAAAATTCACAGATCCAGACCCAG
>JBBYHQ010123424.1:0-27698 GCA_038382645.1 Spergularia azorica
AATGTCAATCGCTCCGATTTTCCTTAAGCAAGCTCCGGGCATTCACTATTTGATTAACGGAGTATGAATAAAAACACTGATTCATATAAGCTATAAGCTAAGTAACCGTCTCGAGTATGTCATATAAGTTAAAAATCATTGTGAGTAAGTTAGAAAAATACTGAAACATTCGTTTAAAAGGATTTTTTTTTTTGAAAAATAATGTCATCCAATGAAAGTAAAACAAAAGATTCTAAAAAGTTATCGTAAAACGAGTGCAAAACATATGAAATTTAAACAACTAATAGAGATACAAAGATCGAGAGAAGATTAAAATAAAAAGTTTAGGAGATGTAGCAAACCAAACAAAAAAAACAAAACGAATCATATTTCGTCATCGACATGGATCGAGTCTCTCGACACCCCTATCCACCACCATACTCTCTTCAAACTCTAAGATGCTCATATCACTTCTAATGATCGCCCTCATCCAAGTCATTTTGGATGTTCCTCGACCCCTAACGATGTTATCACTTCCCCACTCTAGGCCTCCTTCTCACATGACTATACCATCTCAGTCAGTTAGTTATTCATCATCTTGTTCCCAATGGGTGCGAGCCCTACTTTCTCCTTTCATTTCTTACAAAAGCAAAGAGAGGCCAACCATCACTCCCCCACTACTCCCCTCCTACCACCACCATTCACCATGATTCTACCCAGAAAACCCCATGCAACCAAACAACCATGGCCGACAACCACCTCCATCGCACGACAACAAGAACGAAAAGACACTCTATGAGGGGTGGGGTAGTGTGTGAAGGGGCGTGGTCACCCATTTGGCGTGTGATGTTCTAAAGGTTGCCGAAAAACCGGAAAGATGACCCCTAAACACTTTTAGCGATAATGGACTGGGTTTTGTATCTATGGTAGTTTCCACTTACCGGTGGTCACACGTATATTTCTACTTACTCTGATCACACAGGTCGGACTCGGTGATCTGTGGTCGTGCATGTGGTCCCCGAGCACAGATCTAATAGTCGCACGTCAGATCCAGTGGTGGGCGAGAGCCTGGGCGGTCTATCTCAAAGCAGACCGAAGAAGCACATCAAAATCGAACCAAACCAAACCCAACAAACCTCTCCGTCAAACAAACCTCAAAACTATTCAAACCAAAAAGAAGCCCCCGACAGTTACAGACGCACACTTAAAACCCCCATTACTCACTCATTTACTCCCTCCAAATCTTCACAGAAACGCTTCTCTCATTCTCTCTCCTCGTCGGTCGGTCCAATTCAACGATGATTAATTACACTCCCATTTTAATATTATTAAATCAAAACCTTAGCGTAAATGACACTCTCATTAAACCACCACCACCACCAACACCACATTCCTCCGCCCCTATACATTCACCACCACCAACACCACCACCGCCATCAAATTCTCTCCCCTTCTTTCCGTCGTAGGAAACTCAAACTCCCCCTTGTTTCCTCCGACATGTTCCGCTCCTTCTTCCCCCCCACCGCCGCCTCCTCCGCCGCCGCCGATCTCTCTTCCGGCCATATGCCTTCCGAAAACACCGTCTTCCTCCGCCGCTCTCTCCTCGCTCTCATTTTCTTCGCCGCCGTCTTCTTCCTTTATAATTTCGCCGGTTTCTCCCGATTTCCCGCCGATATTGGCTCTGTCTCTTCTTATGCAAGCTTCGTCTTCCCTCCCAACGACACCGTTTCGTCTCAGGTATAATAAACGACGCCGTATCGACTCTGTTGTACTAAATTTTTTAGCTGATTTTGATTATTAGTGTTCTTAATTATGCTGCATTGTTGTTTTAATTGTGTTTAATTTTAATTCATAATTTGCTCTGATTATGTTAAATTCCATTATAATTGGTATGTTTTCTTTGTTAATTGATCGAATTCGAAGCAGATTTTGACGATAAAAATGTAATCGAACTAGGATTTGATGTAGCTTGTGAGTGAACTAGTGATTTAGACTGAGGTAGTTCCGTACATGTCACCTTTATGCCCTTGGTTTGACTCCCTCGATTTTTCGGTTGGAATGGCATTTTCGCGGTTTTTTACCTATAATGATTAGAGTACCTTGTGTAGTTTCTAGTATATTATGGTTAAAGCAATTGGCATTGCTGAGGCGGTTTGGAGGTTAAAGTCGAGGGATGTGTATTCTTTTGGGAGGAAGGGATTAGCACGGTGAATAGAAAGAGCTTGTGAGATTATTGTAGTGGCATTTGCGCGGTTTTTGGACCAATAACAGTAAGAGGGCCGTGTGCACTGTCTAGTGTATGATTGATAGCGGGATCAGCATTATCGGCGTGATTCTATGGTGAAATTTCAAGTGCCAGTTACTCTTTGGGATGAAGGGAGTAGTATGGTTGTAAAATGGTGAAATGGACTAGGATCATGGTTTGTTTGATCTGAGCTTGTGTGAGTTGTGTGCAATACTCTTGTGTTTTGTTGTAAGATGCAATGCTTTATCGTAAGCAAATAGGTTAATGTGCAGTTTGGATATCTGAATTTCGCTGATTCATGTCAAAGTAGTGTTTGGCTTTTCTTGTGAACACCACAACCTATAAAGAGTAGCCGAAAACTTGTTCACTCTTTTCTAGTGGATATTGATATTCTAATGAAATTTTAGATCTATACTCTTCATTGTGAATGAGAGGTGATGTTTGTAGTACCTTTAATTGCTTGTTCTTTTCGCTGATTTCCGAGTTCTTACTTTAGTTAATATCAAGGTGATATCATGTATGGATTAGCTAATAACTCACGGACTGAAACCTAAATTTATGCTCTAATCATGTATACAGAATAATGAGGAGTACAGACTAGACCGAGTGTTGAGATATGCGGTAACTAAGGAAAAAACTGTTATTTTGACAACCTTGAATGAAGCTTGGGCTGCCCCGGGGTCGATTGTTGACCTATTTCTTGAAAGCTTCAGAATTGGGCATCATACGAGGGAACTTCTCAACCATTTAGTGATTGTTGCTTTGGATGACAAAGCATTTAGACGGTGCTTAACTCTACACCCCCATTGCGTTGCTCTTGTGACTGAAGGTGTGGATTTCTCTAAAGAGCCATACTTCATGACACCTGATTACCTAAAGATGATGTGGAGGAGGATTGATTTCCTTCGTGGTGTACTTGAGATGGGGTACAATTTTGTGTTCACTGTAAGATTTCTTCTTTGCTGTACATGTTTATCTATATCTGCATGCTACTTTTATTCCGAAAAGGGAGCCAGCTTGGATAGTGTTCAGCTAATATTATAAAGTTTCAACCTTGAAACGAAAAGAAAAGAAAGTATTCTTAGATAGAAGCGTGGCTCAAAGCTTAGAGCTTATAGAAAGTGATTTCCACAAACAGTAGTGTTATAAAATTATGCATCTTAAGGCAAATCTACATAGAAACAAACCTACAAAAGAAACTTAAAACTGACTTACCTTTCTTCTAGACTAAAAGGGATGCAGCACAAAACTGGATATGACGAGTATGACCACAGTAGAGTTGGCCTTTTGCTGAACTAATATTTGATTCCCCTCCATTTATTAAGCATAAACTGTATGTGCCACATTCCCTGTCTATACCGAAGCCAGAACGAATTGCCACACTTTTTGCCCTATAATCGCTATCTTAGGCAATGAGGAATACGAAACAGGTCGGCGGCATTTTAGATCTACCCTGACTTCAGCAGAAAATATGAGTGATTATCTCTTAAGAGGTTTTCACACTTTAGTCCAGTGAAGCACCCAAGCAGAAAGAAAACCTGTTGTCAGCCTGTGTAGAACATAGTCACTTCACCATGATAACCTTTATTCATTACGAGTCATGGAGTAATTACTGTCACTTAGGCACTTTACCATGATACAAGACAACTCTTTTTGCACTGTTAGTGTGAGTTCAAGGTACTCCACACACTACTAACCATCGCTAGATTTGAACTTTTGAAGATCTTATCTCTGTATATCTAAAACATCATCTTCAAGGGATTGAGAGTCAACATTTTCAGAAAGATCCCTGCATTGACAATTTGAGATGCCCATTAGCAGTATATACATTATACATACACATCTTCCACCAATCTTCATATTGAAAGCATCATTGGGAAAGTGTTGCCTTCTAACTTACACATTCAGGAGAAAACTTTTTTTTTTTTTTTTTGGGTCTATTTTAGCATTTTTTTTTTGGCTTTCCAGTGTCAAAATATTACAAGCTATGAGACAACAGTTGGTGACCTCTTTTCTGGTGATTGTGATGATATGATTGTTAAAAGGATAGTGACTGTAGAAGAGGGCCTAGGAACCAGGGTATAGCAATCGATGTTGGCTTATTACTGAGAAGACTGTCACTTAAAGATCCTTGCGCTCATATTTACGCCATCGAAAACACATGTTGCCTCCTTTCCAAATGTGCCCTTTTTCTGGGTGAATAGGGTGGGGGGGGGGGTGATTGCTGCGTTATCCCTTCGAAAAAGGGCTAAATTGTTAAAGAATTATTTACTTTATAGTCTTCCTAGTTCATACCTTACAAGTTCTCTCAGGAATTTGCTTATATTTTGTTACTTATCAGATGCTTAATGACTTCTCTCTTGTTCTCCAGGATGCCGATATCATGTGGTTTAGAGACCCATTTCCGCACTTTGATCCTGATGCTGATTTTCAGATTGCTTGTGATCATTTTTCTGGTGACCCGTTGGATGTAGACAATAAGCCAAATGGCGGATTTAACTATGTAAAGTCAAACAATCGGTCTATTGAGTTCTATAAGTTCTGGTACTCTTCACAAGAAAAATTCCCTGGCTACCATGACCAGGATGTCCTTAATTTTATCAAATATGATCCATATACCGATGAGATTGAGCTGACGATGAGATTCCTAGATACTGCTTATTTCGGTGGCTTCTGTGAACCTAGCAAAGATTTGAACGAAGTTTGTACCATGCATGCCAATTGTTGTCTTGGAATGGATAGCAAACTATTTGACCTCAAGATTTTGCTTCAAGATTGGAGACTATTTATGTCTATGCCTCCAAGTTTGAAACGATCACAAGCATATTCGTGGAGGGTGCCAAATAACTGCAGGTAATACAGCGTGATCTTCATGTTGCTGTTAATATATTATCTCAATCATTTACCCCTGTTCTTGTTTCAATGTATTTGTGATGTATGACTTCTCTGTTGTACCCATTTGCAGCCTTGATGCGCTGCGTGCTCTCAGCGCCCCGACAGAGGGTGTAAAACCAGAAAATGCGAGTTGATTCTATACAGCATTACAATTTTGCTGGAAACTAACTATTTTTGGCCGCGAGTTCAGCCTTCAGATCCTAGTATAACCTGTTTGTACTATACATTGTACACTGGTGTAGTCCATGAATAGACGCTGAACTTGATCGACAGATAGGTGACAGAAAGCTTGGATATAGGAAAATGTACAGTGTAATACCAAATTGCCATTCCATTTGAGATGGTAAAGTAGAATCGGAAAGTTGTTTTGTAGAGAGATGCAGGAAGCCAAGGTTTGGGATGGTTAATCTAATTATCTATTACCGTGTCCTTGTGGACCATTTGAAGATCTGTGCAATACATGGTGATTCCTACGAAATATCGCATCTTGTTTTCTAGGACTACACTAATACTAGGACTTGCTTGGAGTAGAAGTAACTGTTGCGGGTGTAATAACTGTACACCCAGAAGAAGGTGATCCTTGTGGTGGGTAGAGGGGAAAGGAGAGGGTAGTAACTACGCGGTAGTGAGGGTGTAACAGCTCTTCACCCGCATCACCCTTCTCCTCCTACCATCACCTTTCTCCTTTGTGTTGGTCTCTATATTTTGTATCAAAGATCCACCACTTTCAAGCAAGACCATAGTAATAATTTGATAACTCCAATGAATTGCATATAATTTGCTTGCCGTGCGAGTTAGTTGAATCCTGATCCTACATAGTCGGCAAAATCGTGGTCATAAACGCTTCAATTTCATTTCGAGGTCAAGTTTAAAATCGCCTTCTAAACTCTATTGATATGTAACCAAATAAAAAAACTCTATTGATATGACTATGGTAATGATTTTAATATGAGCCATATCCGTTTAGCTAAAATGGCTGCAAACATTGGCAATTTCAATCTCAAGGTGGCATGGTGGCATATGAGTTTCAGTGGTCTGGCAACACTGATCTCGAACAATCAACAGATTTTCGAGATACCCACGACTAATTGCAGACTTCGGAGGGAACAAAATGATGGCTGCAAACATTGGCAATAAACGACTGTGGATGTGTTATAAAGGTGTTTGGTGCTGAGGATCAAGGTTGGCCTAGTGGTTAGGAACTCAACCTGCCTGGGAGTTGTCCCGGTTTTAAATCCTCATACCCTCCACCCCCGCAGCGCTAGCTGCTCCTCTGTACCAAAAAAAAAAAAGAGTTTGGTGCTTCCCGAGTGACCAAGAAAAGAGAAGAACAAGATTGGTGATTGCTAGGGGGATAGGATACATAAGCTTATCTTCCACTCTTTCCAATAAGTGCGCAAATTCCGAGGATATTTTAGCTAGTGTCTCACAGTAGAAACTCAACAGCCAACTGAAATGACCTGGCTCAAAAGCTCTTACAGCTTCTATTGAATCATGTATTTTTCAGGTAAGTAGTATATACATTATAGACAGGCAGTTTAGTCTTCTGTCATCGTGACAAAAATTGACTTACAAAACTCGGAGGGAGAAATCAAATCAAGACTTTAGCGCCTTTTTAACTAAGATGACCCTCTATGCAGCCTTCCTCTAGTGATATGCTACATCTCCATTTCCTCAGTACTGATTAGAATGCCTTCGTTCCATATCTCTACGCACCTGGAAGTAACAAGTGAGAGATGAAGTGTTAGATTTGAGTAAGTTACACGACAGAAATTAACTTCCGACTAAGGTCTCTATGACTCTTGTGAGTTATGAGTGGATTATGATTACGACCACTAATATAGCCAGGTTAATTCAGAGGTCAATCAAGGTCAAGTAATCAATGCCAAATGAGAATTTTGTGATGCTATAATGGTACATATACGGATATACCACAGATGGAACTGGGAAACTTTTCAACATTATTAAAGTTGCACATCAGACAACCTTGCATGGGCACAAAACCCACAAAGACTTTCACATCCGATGTGTTATATATTGAGCATAATGGAAGGGTATCTACAACCTACAAGGCGCTTGGCACATAAAACCGACTTTTTGTTGTTGGCATAGGACAAGAAGCGCATAAGCTTGGCGATACTTACGAGGGAGTGGAGGGAGGGGGCCAGGGGACTAACCTTGTGCCATCAACTTTCACACAAAGAAAGCGACCATCTCGCCACCCATCTTGAAATTGGCCAAAGAAGACCTCTCCAGACTTGGAATAAAATCTCCCTTCACCATTCGGCCTTCCCTTCCAAAAATTGACAAACCATCGTTCTCCAGTGTGGAAGTAAAGCCAGCCCTAACAGAGTCATAGCCCCGTAAAAAGTCAAGAGTTATGATATTTCAAGCGTAGTTGACGAGCTTAAACTATCGAAAAGACAACTAGAAGAAAGAAACACAATTGGGTAATTCAGAGATACACTAGGACTCGATTTAAGATTTTTGAGTGAGCTTTTCAAGTTCAAAGTCGAAAGATCACCACAAAGCTCACAATGTCATACTGTAGGGTAATTACATAATCACACAGCTGATTGTAAACATCAGTCTCATTTTTTATTATCCTTCTAACCCTAAAGAAGTGAAGGAAATAAACTTATATTTACTTCTTCGGAGACTAAAATATTCTTTGGCTTTGGAATATAATGGAATAAAGAAAATGGCTTGCAAAACTGTTTGCTCTTCTAGTATTGTGAAGCAGCAGTCAGTTGGTGCGATTCTCCAAGCAATTTTCATTATGGGTCATCGGTAAGCAGCCTCTCTGTGTTTTTAATGTAGGGGTAAGGCCTGCCACATCCAACCCCGCTTTATGCCAGAAGCATTTGAGGCACTGGGGTAATGTTGTTATTATTGTTGTTGTTACTTCTTTGCAGAGATTAACTTGGTTTTCATGTTACGCTGACACAAAGAGCTTAAGTGCCACTAAAGAGCATTAGCATACACAAGACTTTGCATTCTTGTTCTAAACAACGTGACTACCAAATAAGAACGAACCTTTCCATGCATAAGATCATCCCTCCATGATCCATGGAATACATCGCCGTTACTGAAGAACAAGCTTCCAAGCCCTGATCGCTTTCCATATCGCCACATTCCATCATAGACACTACCATCCTGAAAGGTAAGACGACCCTGCAGTATTCAACCCTAAAATTTAATCATAGACTGAGGTTGATCCGCTCAAGAGGTGCATGACCATATGAGGATGTGTAGTGCGCAGAAGAAAAACTACCTTGCCCTCTGGAAGACCACCTTGGCAACGGCCCTTGTAGACCCCTCCTCTATACCGTATCTTCGTCACTGGACTCCACCTTGTCTTAGAATCTCGTTCCGATTCCTGTTACAGAATTAAGACTTAACTAAGTTGTTTAACACACACACATCCCTTGACAGACTAAGACAGCTTTGGATGCAGTTCTTATAGCAATTCCACACATCTAGGTTCTGGTGAAAAAGTGGATCAAGAATAGTAATTTGAGATAGTATTAGAATGTATAAGATGTTCTATTATTCTGTGGCCAACTTTGGAGCTTAGCTAATTGGGCTGGTAGAACAGAATTCAAGCAAGATATTCTTCTACTCTTAAGGTTGTTGCGTTCTCCTATGGGTTTGTCTCTGTAGCCTGAGAGTGTCATAGTAGTTATTGGCTTCAAAGCAAGAAGGGGTTAATTTGCAGGGACTAGGTCGACTCAACTTCTAATTCATATTTTCACATAATTCCAATCCCTTGGTGTCTTACGAGGCCGATAATGTGTAGAGTTTTTTGTCAAGAGGATGCTTGGAAAGGTGATGTGTTTTTCTAATAGAATCCTCACATTAATGATCTTTCTGAATTCTGATCTTCATAGTGCTCTGTTGTCTGCCTTTCTTTTTTGGCTGGGTAATCCCTGGAACCTTCATTTACCAGGACCTTTGTATGAGTTGTAGACTGGAAGGTTGGCGCTATAGGCTTCAGTTGTAGAGAGGGGTGTATTTGTTTGAAGACAAAGGTGCTTGTACTCAAAGGAGTTGAACACAGAAACAATCAAGGATGCACCAAGACTCTGGATTGGTGGTGTTTTGATAGGACCGAAATTGCAATTATCAGTTTGATCAATACAACTAAGAGAGTATGACAGGCACATACAGAGGTATAACTTTCATTTGAATCTATAATATCCTACTAACAAGAATCCTCGTCAGCACTCAGCAATAAAGAATGCAGCAAAGACCAATTACTGAAAGTATAGAGTTGAAGTACCAGCATTGATGCAGCACGAGCAGATAGAAGTCCCTGTTTTTCTGGAACATCTTGATCTTTCCGTTTTAATAAGGTTGATGCAGTACTCCAAATATCTGACACCACTTCAAAACTCAAATCTGTAAAGCCATTTAAAGGTGAGACACTAGGAACAGGAGAAGCCGCACTATTTTCATCAGTGAATTTCTCCGTTGGCCATCTAGAATCTATTTTATCAAAACTGCCAGGTAATTGTTCTGAAAGTTTCACACCAACTGGAAGATGAAATGGTTTTGGATTATCTGCCACAAGAACAGCTTCAGTCAACTCTTCTTCATGCCACTCCTGAATAACCCTGTATCCTGGCCCAACATTCCGATTGATAAATGGCTTCTCGTCAGAAGCTTGGACACCTGGAGAAAGTTAGAATCATGTTAGCCACTTCAAGAGGGTTTAAGAAGTCGGTAGCATAGATGTGTAAGGCAACTGTAAACAGGGAAAATCACCTTGAAAGTTCTGTTCTATATACTTAAACGAGTCGGTACCATCCAGATGTCCAACTTTCTCCATTTTACCATCATCATACTCCCTGGACCAGTTAGTATCATAAATAAAGTCAATATTCAAAGCCAGAATTTATCACAACATGAAATGGAATGAACATATAGAGATGGGGCATACTCATCACGATTTTTATTTATAATCTTTTCACCAGAGTACATCTCCAAATTCTCAATGGCGTCTTCATCAGTTACCATCATTTCTGGCACTTCATTTTGGTCCGCAAAGTTAGACAACATGGGAGGGAAAATATTCTCTCTAAGATTGTTTTCCCTAGAATTGTCTGGTTCCACATTGTTTCTTCGCAGAAAATTGAAAACGAACGGGATGCTATCTGCCAGTCGAGAAAGTATACTACTTTTCTGGAGGGACTTCCCTTCAGCGTTTCTGGCAACACATAAACAGAAGAATTAGTTGAATTCACTAACTCACTATTGAAATACACTCAAGTACACGTGGACCATGAGATCTCTATGTAACTAAAACTCTAGCGTTTTAACTCACTTTTAACCTTTTCAGAACGCATTCAACGAAATTTGTTGCTGTGCTCAGCCATTTTTCTCCCCCAGATCAGATCAGTATTGAACAGCTAGTTTAAAAAGATCTCCAACTAACATTTTCACTTTACATTTCAGAGATAAAAGGTTTTAAGATCATGTTCAGCAGTATCTAATCTCATTTATTAAATGTAAGAAGTACTTTGGACTTTTCTATCACTTTCGGACTAAAGCTTTGTTGTTGTTTGAACTTTCCCCTGACTCTATACTTTACCATGCATATTTCTTAGTCTTCCATGGCCTACGAGGACTTGTATAAATTGCCAGTGGAATCATTATTTTTAGTCTCTTCATCTTATTCATCCAACGAATAGTAAAAACTTTAAATAGCTAAATGGCTACAGAAAACAATAGAGAGACAGCACAAAGACGCTAGACGCATCTCCACAAGAATACTGGAGCACAGATATATGATCCAGTCGTCCACACTAACCTAAAGGATGAGTTCTGAAACAAAAACCAGGCCAAATATAAAGGCTGTTGCTATGGAGATGTGCAGTGTTGGGTACTTTTAGGTGCATTTGATTAAAGTGAAATTCTCGACCTTTACAAGGAGAAAGGCACACTTTTGATCATCCGCGGGGGATGGTTGTTTCCCTAGCTGCTCTGTGGACTAAAATTTCCCCCCATCATGATGTAAGATTGTGAAAGGGAAATCCATAAACGAGCAAGCTAAGTTAGCCCAATTAAGAGGGTGAGAACTCCTGAACTGGTCCAGCAATTTCCTTCCAGCCAAAGGCACCACAAGATAGCCATGGACGCACACTTCAGAGATTATTATGAAGTCTTCTTACCCCACAGTTATAACTATACTGTACTGAAGACTGAGAGAAAACTAAAAGTTCCCTGAACTATACAGCAAGATGGTGATACTGAAATCCCTAAAAGATCCAATAGTGTCAGCGCAAATAAATAATTCATTTTCAAAAGTAATAAGTAATTAAGACGTAAGAGGGAGAATATCTGCTGAAATGATCCAGTAAGTTAAAAGAATATTGTGTTAGAGCTATTAAGTCTTCTTACCCCACAGTTATAACTGTACTGGCTATCATGTTAGGCTTCATATTAGGATTCTGTACAACGGATAATATGACTTCTTTGGTACACTCTGTTGCTTTACGAAAAGTACGCAGAAGATTATTGACATCACTATCTCCAATTGATGAGGAGCTTGTTAAAACACATATAACTACCCCGTCAAGGTCCTGCATTCACCATCATAAGAAGGAAATAAGAGAACTGTAAAAGAAGATACAACCAATGACACTGAAGTAATACTGGAATCTGTGCATACATGGAAAGAACCGTGGGAAATAATTGCGTCTACTTGACAACTTTCTGAAAAGACTTCAAAAACGAAATTAAACACATACTAAGTCAATTATATGCAACGAGAACAGGTGCGAAACCGTTCTCTGGGTAGGTGTTCTAGAACCGTTCTCTTACATAAGAGAAAGGTTCTGGTCTATATATATGAAAACGGTTCTTACTGTTTTATCAGGTGTTACACACAAGAGAATGGTTTTGAAACCGTTGTCTTATGTACACATTATTTCCATAATTTCTTTTTGTTTTTTAAATATGATTATCTCGCCAATTCTTGAGGTTCCAGTTATTGAGGGCGATATAAATCAACACAGCAACTTAATCAATCTATTTCTAGAAACTTCATAACAAACTTTTAAGATGAAGGGTGATGTTTCTCTTGTTCATAGCATGCATTGATAAACTGAGCGAAAAGGGACACTGGCAACACCGCATTAGCAAGAAAATAGCAGCAACAAGCAGTACATGATCCATTACTCCCACAGGAAAAAAATCGTAATGTTTCAAGGAAATTGTGGTCTTACTTTTAATCCCATTGAGAGGAAAGGACAGTCATAGACAGCCTGTACAATTGATGCCTCAGCATTCTGGCCAACACCGAATCCGACTCTTCCTTCCTTGTAGACATCCAAGACCTACAGCTGGGATATTAGATTCATGCTGCACATAGGATAAATCTTGAACAGGTCTAAACACGGCAAAATATGGGGATGGAGGGACAATACAGCTCAAAAACAACTCCGACGAAAAGATCATAACCAGAACATAGAGTAACTGTCTGATTAAACTCAGACTCTGTCATTCGCAAGTATACAGACGAACATATCAGTTGATTGGACTCACTTTTCTAACTTCAGCAACAGTAACTCGTCTCATACTACCAAGCAGAGAGTGGATGTATTTTTGGTGTCTGTCCTGCAAATATTAGATTTGATGATGGATTACTGCAAGATCCACAAGACAATTGCTTTATAAACATGATATACAGATGCTACTTACAGATCCAAGGATGGATACAGCAGTAATAGCTGTAGAAACAGCCCGATAGGCAGTCTTCAGTGCCTCATCTAGAGTGACCAAATCCATTTTCAGCAAGGTGTCAATGTCGACATCTATGCCAGAAAACAAACCCAAACATTTTTTAGCGAAAGTTGGTCGACAACACACCTCTAATTTCATATGGGGGTTGTGTAAGCACACAAATACTGGCATGCAGACTAAGTCTGTCAGACGTAGCTTATATTCGACAATGCATAGCGACATTCTATAGAAAAGGATAAAAAAGCAACATTTAGATGCACCATTCTTAAAAATCCTAATATGTTTTGGAGAGAAATAACAGACATTGGCCAAAGGATTAACATGTAAAGAAGATAGTAAACCTTGCCATTAAGGACCAGAACTGTGGTTTATCATTTCAAAAGTAAGCCAAGCATGGGACACAGTACTTTGCATCACTGAACGACTGCCAAAAATTCTCAACTACAATGACAGAAGGTCCTGTTTGATGACCAGCTACATAGATTCTAGAGCCCCACAACTTTTTACCATGGCCATGTCCTCACTAGTCTGTAAAAAGGTCAAACCACGCCTGATGACCTCACTCCAGGTCTTTTATTTAGAATTCCTTAAGAAAGTCTCTTCATAAGCATTCAGATCCACCTCATTACATGCTCAACAGTCATAATCTCATTATCATATGTTCCTTATTTCAGTGACGGAATCATAAGAAGGGGTTGGATCCATTGATACTAAAAATTGATAGAAGCACCCCTTACCTATGCAAAAGTCCACGCAATCTTGCAGTTTGTCCACCAAAGTCTTGACCTGCAAGTTAAACCAAGTTATAGCAATGATCTTGCAGAAGACACAACTGGGAAATAATCTAATTGATAAAGATGATGCACTTAAAGTTAAAGAAATCATCTAAATTCAGAAAATTTTTGTTTATCTTTGCGGGAAAGGTTAATACTTAATAGCTTCTCGTAGGCTAAACCTGGGGGATACTTTTAAGAGTATTCCATCTGCATTCATCCAACAAAAATGAACTTCTTTGTAGACATTGTAGTTGTTTCTACCACCCGTTGTTTTTATGCGCTCTATTTGCTCTAATATAAATACTTTTGTATCTAAAATCATACTTAGAGAATGTTGCAACAAATTCCAAGAATAGATTTGGAGGAAACTTAAAAAATGGGTAAGCTCTATATTTGAAGAGAAATCTGGAGTTCCCATCTAGCTGAACACTATACCTTCTACAAGAATGGTTACTACCCACAAAGTAAAAACTAATAAGTTCCAAACAATGGTTTTGCAGTTACATTTTTCTTGCTCTTGGCCGCTAAAAATTTCGACTTCTCTGAATACATTGTCAGACTCCCGTTCCTAAATTCCAACATAATTTAACCTTTCAGCTGCCAGAATGTTGAATAATACATGCTTTTCTTAGCTTTCCTTGACATCTTTCACAAGAGTATGCTATTGCTATCCATTTGACAAGATGCATGACTGGATTTTAGGGAACAGCTAGTGGAAACATAAAAAAAATCTCAGATGGTTTCTAATTCACATTGCAATTGCAGGACTTGGCTCTCTGATTCTTAAAGTTAAGCTTCAATCTAAGATTTCTAGTAGTTAAAAATCAACTATATAGGAAGGTAGTCCCCCAAAATTATGCCAAAAGACATGAAGCACAACAGATTAAGTCACTTACCAAAGAGATGTACAGAAACAAAGATAAGAAAGACCAAAAACTTATATTTCTGAGAATCAATTGTACTAAGATGTACAAACAAAACTGCCAACATTTCCATAACTTATAGACTTATAGTGAATCATATCACTTCTAATTCAGTTTGAAACATCAATGTGAATCAATCTCATTCCTAAGCACTAGATGGTAACAACTTGCCGTCCCAAGGAACATTGAAGCAGCAAGAGCATTAAACCACCGTTTTATCAGGTAGATAGGCATTAGAACAACAAACATCAACACACGACCTAGGATTGTTAACTGAAGGAAACTTGTATACAACAGGTAAGTATAGTAGCACACCTCATCTTGGCGTCTTTGTCCTTCGAAACTAAAAGGCTTTAGTACAACAGCAATAACTATCCCATCACCGCATCTGATATTCCTAAGGATTTCCGCTGCTAAGACGTAATCATCACCATAGCCTGCAGTAGCAACCTACACAAGACAATGAACAACACATGCTTATTTGTTAGAGATACATTACAGCTGCAAACAGAATAAAATACCTCATTTATTTGCCAAAAGTCTTGTATTCATCTTTTACAAAATATTGTTGGGCAATACCACAGTAAAGACGACGGAAAAATGCTAGCCAGTATTTTGTTAAATATTTTGTTAAATCCTTTTCTGTGGTATTGGCGGTAAAGTAGTAGCTAGATCATAATCTCAGAGCTGATTTGAAAATTGTAGCAATTGTAGCTTTCAGTTGTTTGAACTACTTATATGCTAGTCAACAACAACTTATTCTAATTTACTCAGCAGGATTTCGAAACTGTCAGTCATTTTAAGCAGCTGATGAGCAAAATTAAAAGAGCAGGGGACAAGAATGTACAAACAAGTACAACAGTCTTCGAATGAGATTGTGAGTTGAAAGGAGCCTCCACAATGTTTGGACAGCTATCTGCAGAAGTGAAGGTGCTTTAGATAAACAGAATAATATGAAGTAATGACAAGACAGCACTACATGTGAATAGAAGTACATCGTAAAGTTGAGAATGGTAGGACTTATGTCCCTCAGCCTATATTCCCATCGGATTCAAGTGTTTATCTTCAACTAAAAATTACGACAGTCAATTCTCCACTAAATTTTTCATCCCGGGAAATTAATATGACAAGCATACTTGAGCTATGAAACACTTTTCCCTGAACAGTGTAAAAGCATAACAATTGTATAAAGGTTATGCGTAGGAAAGTGATGTGGCAACAATAGGACTTTCATATACACTGTGTCTATTTATCATCTTATAAAGCAAACCATAATCAAGAATAAAACATTTAAAAACATGATTAGCATAGTTGAAGAAGCACAGCCCCCTGTAACATATTTCGCAACATATACACGCATTATTCCAGAAACTAAGTGGCATTTGGGATTTAGGAATATGGCTTTTAAACAAGAAACCCTAATTACTAGAAATTATGAAGCAAGCGAGGACAAAGTGCCGTCATTGCCCTAAGAAAGAAGCACAAGAATGCCCAATTCCTTTGCCCTAAAAACATTTGTGCATTATGCTCATTCCAAATGCATTAGAGAATAGCAAACAAAACATGAGTACATAAGGATGACATGGTATGTAAAGAACAAACTTTATTGGCACACACTCCCAGTCTCCCACAAACTTTCTTTGGAGAAAATCAACCACAGCTGAGACCTGCTGCTCATCTATTGCAGTCAACAGATGCCAAACCCAATAAGAGAACGGTGGGAAACTATTCATCTTGTCTGAAAGCACCAATAATTTTTGTCACATTAGCTAGAGGATTACATGAAGAGAACAAAATGGTTGCAGGCCTATCCGGCAAAATTTATCAAACATAAAAAACAAAAAAGAGAAGACATATAATTAGCTGATTAAACCCCTGAGAGTGGAGTGTTGGAGTAACACAGAAGACAACATCATGGAGACAGATAGGGCTTTTCAAGCTATGCGGCGTTCCACATGCATATAGACTAAGAAAACTTTGAGGGGTACAAAGAGAGGAAGTTCTCTAGAGATTAATGATCATGGTCAACTATGTTTTAGAGGAGCCGGTAGATAACTTGATCGACTGTCAAACTGTTAAATTTTGCTGGCCTCTATTAGTTCTCTACCGTCAGGATCTTTTCAAAGTTGTCTTAGAATGAGTAAGGCATGATTGATGAGCAAAATTTTATTCTATATCAACGAAAACCCGGTGTCATAGCAAAGCCATAGCCCCCCCCTCCCCGGATAAAAATAATTTAAGAAGGGTGCAACACGGGACTGTAGAACTCAATTTAATAACGGCCAAACCTTTTCCGAGAGATCTTTGACGTAATTGCCCTCTCAATGATTCACTTTTAATAACATTCCTGCAAGAATACAAATATTGTTCAGTCTTTAGTCCCTTACATGTACCATACAATAAAATGATGACATACAGGCCTGAAACTGGAGATATCAACATCAGAACGTTTAATGAGGAAGAATGGAAGATTTTAACACTCTTTAGGGGTCATTTGGAATGGGTGTAATTGTTACCCCAAAAGGGGGGGGGGGGTGTACTAGTTATGCATTACCCCCAGATCCTCAATGGAGGTAATACCCGATTCTACGCAAACCCTTAGTCTTACAGTTCACCCAATGCCTCCGGTTGTAGAGTATAGCAACCAACAGCCAAAGAGACCACCCTTGAAACATTTTCACCATAACCCTTTGAGAGGTTATATAATTATATGCATAAACAAGCATTCTCAACCAAAAGATTCACCAACAGGAAATGCAGAGACATTACAGATTTACAGGCAAAGAGGGCGTTCATTTCAACATTAACTTCCTCGAATTTATCAAAAATGAAGCAACTTCATGAAAGTAATTTGATTTTACAGCCATGTCAAGCTTCCAAAGAAACATATTGAAAATTACGGTGAAGACTATTTACGATACAAGTCCAAGCTTAAGTTCATGGCTGAACCACACTCAGAGGTTCGATTCCGGATACAATCTATCCATAAATGAACACTCCCTCAGTTCTTTCGAATAATAAACACTTTATTTCGATTCCTCTCAGATATTCAAACCAAACGCGAACAACCCAAAAGAACAAAAGGAGCACTCCGTATATCTAGAGAGTGTGATGCATGATACCATTATACAATATATGCAAACAAACAATCAGAATTGAAGGGCAAAGATCAAAACTTCCATATAAACAAAAAAAGAAAAGCACTAAACAATATAAATTGAAAATATCCCAATTATTTAAAATTAGAAATGAAAACTAGCATAATAAAAGAAAGAAAGAAAGAAATACCAAAATCTGAGAGAATTAGAGGAAGAAGGAGATTGAAGGCAAAAATCAAGAACAGAATCAACTCTACTCCCAATACCAATAACTTCAACAAATTCAGAATCTGCCCATATATTATCATCATTATTATTACTAATATCTGCATTATTATTATTGGCAGAATCCTTCAAATGTGAGGTTGAACACCTGATAATACTAAAGGGTTTTCTCTTAAACCTTGTAGTTGAAGCTTTCACAAAACATCTGTTGTGGTGAAATTGGTAGGAATAATTGCAGAAGTAAATAAAGGGTTTTAGGGAATTAAGAGAGGGTAGTTGATGTTGTTGGATATGAGTGTAAAAACTTGTGAAATTTGCCATTTCCATTTGATTTGATTCTGAGATTTTTTTTTTGTGTGGAAATGGGAGAGTTTGAGACAGTGTCACTGACTCAACTGAGAAGCATGACTTCAGGAACACAAAGACACGCACGATTACAGGAGGAAGATCTTGTCTGGGTTGTGTAATGTATTAGACTCCGGTACAAGGTCGTTTGGTTTGTGTTTCTCGAGTGCGGAACTTTTGTCCCAATTTATGTCTCGAGTAGTCGAGTATTATTTTGATACTGTGCAATCCTTGCATACGATTGGTGTGGTACACAAGGTAGAACAAAAAGTGGGACAAAAGACCAGCACGTGTGATTCCGAATTATGATGAGCTCGTGACGGATCAAGGTTAGACAGTGAGCTCTGTAAGTGATGAGTCTTTAGAACATGTTTTGTTTACGTTCATTCCCTTTTAAGAGGCGAAAGTACGTCAAATAATGGACGCGACATAATAGTTTTTAAAATTTCGGTGGCTATATCTGATTCAATGAAACCCGTATTGTTATTCGAATTGAACATGAAAAGTTGGATTAATCTAAAACAGTAAAACCAGAAAAACACAAAACGTTTTAGTGCTAAAAACATAGTCTCCTTTAATTTACCTCGATTTCTTTATCTAGCATCAACCCAAGTTGGGTAAGCTTTGTCACCCGGTCGGTTTTACCAGCTTCAACTTGGCCTATATTAACCACGAAAAACTTAACACTGTAGATACACATACCAAAATAAAGTTAATAAACGATACCGAGTTACCGACCCGTTAACATCCAACACACTAGACCATGTAAAAAAGTCCCCTGAGTTCCCCTAAACAACCACATCCTTGGAAACAAATACTAGTAAGTCTCAAAAGAGTTAAAACTTAAAAAGTTTGCAGTTTGGAACCAGAGGCCAAATCTTAAGTTCAAGTGCGAAGAAAAGATTGCCGCCAACTAATAATAAAGTGTGGAAAGAAACATGGCAGCAGAAGCGGAAGAACTCCCTCAACAACAACAACAAGAAGAACAAGGAGACAAGAAGAGTGAAGGAGAAGGAACAATAATGGCAAAAGAAATGAAACCATGGGAACAACACTCAGCATTAATAAGCATTCCTCGCTTTGATTACAATGCTCCTTCTTCTTTCCTCAACCATTCCCTTTCTGGCTTCTTCATCACTTGCCCTATTAGTGAGTTTTTCTATATTTTTGCCCCTGTTTTTTTATATTTAATCTCTTATTATTACTGGGTTTTTTGTGCTCTATTTTCTGTGTTAATTGAATTGGGTTTTTATTATTATTTTGATGCTGGTTTGATTGTTTAAGTTGTCTTTATACTGTTGTTGTTCCTAAAGTTTTGATCTTTGACCCATATATGTATAGCAGTAGAGGATTTATGACAGTTTTTTTTTTTGGTAAAAGTAGGGAAGTTGAGGAATTTTTGTGAGGGTTTAGTTTAGTATTGGTGTTTCATGTGGAAGAAATACTGCAATGGGTTTTACCTATGCTTGTCTCGGCATTATTAATTGGCAATTGGTTTCGGGTAGGAAATGCGCTGTCCCGTGTAGTGGGTTGAACTAGTATGTTGTTCAATGACAAGTTGGTGATTGTAGGTGGTTTATGGATTAATTGATGTATAGAGGCAATGTTTTGGAGTATATGTTTTATTTGCATCGGTTTCATTAATAACCGATAATGTGGGATCATAATCATTGTATCAGTACTTTTGTCCAATATAGCTGAGGTGAAGCATCTCTTTAAGTAAAAGCTTCATTCAAGTGCTAAAATGTACAGTTGGTGAATAGAAAGGACTCTAACACATTCTGATTGATAGGGGTCGCTTAGAATGGGGGTAATTGTTACCGGGCCTAGACAAAGCAAAGAGAATATTGAGGAAATGGTGGTGGTGCATAGAAGAGGGCGAGGGAGTGAGGGAAATAATTACGCGCATTTCAAGTGGGTAATTGTTACCCATCTCACCGTTAAAGCATTACAGTAACCTTCACCCTTCTGTCACCCCCATCCAAAGTAAGTCCTTAGTTACATTGAGGTAATATTATGGAAGTAACAGCCTGTGGTCCAAGATTACATACACAAGAGCTTCCTTGGTAGAAACTGGCAATTCGGGGAAAGGCTGTTGATAAACTACCTTGAGTGAAGGATAAAAGTTTGTTCTTTTTGAAGTTGACCACCACATTGCTAGGAAGATTATGTTATGTAGCTGTCTCTCTTCCTTCTTTTTACTTGTTAGGAGCTGCTCGAGTCTGTGGATTGTTTTACAACCTAGCAAATTCTAGGAGTGGCAGTCTTTTACAATTCTGTTAACAGACTTGCTGATCATAGGTGTATCTAAGGTCTAGACTTTCGATTTATGAAAAACGGAAATGTCTTTGCTGCCAGGGAAACTTTGCTGATAGCTACTCTGCATCTTAATGTTTCCTTATATGATTGTATTGAGTGTTACTTTATGAAACTATTACTCATAGGGTGGGATTTTCCATCCTTTATGTTGTGTCAAATGTTCAAGCTGGGCCAGAGCAGATGTCATTGTTCCTTTATTCTTTTTTTTTTTTTTGTTTTGAGGTCAGCCAGGTGTTGATTTATGTACCTGCCGTCTATGAAACTAATTGGCATCTTACTGCAATTTATCTTATTAAAGACCTTTTTCCCTCCATTTGTAATTTGAAGCTCACTGTATGTGGAGCGTTGGCTGGCAGTGCGAAGTTGCAAACTCAAATTGTCTCTATACCTCATGGTCTGGCAACTGTGCTCTTATGCCGTGAGCCAGTGACTGATGGTGGAGAACATTCTTGACCCTGCTCTTCACCAGCTGCTGTAAAAGCCCAAAACTTTTTTTTTAAGCATTCAATCATTCAGCTTTCTTGTGACGTTTGTGGTGTCTTATTTGATTTGGCCGTAGCCTTGTGAAATTGACACATTGTCAGTCTATCTCCACCTTTTTTTTTCCTGTGGTGCATTTTTTGCCACTCTAAATTGTTTTCTCTAGGCTCTGCCTATCTTTTGGTTTATTTAGAACGAAAGAATCAGGTTTTAGGTAAAAGTTTGCTGCTCCAAGCCTTGAAGCTCTTTTTGAGGATTTCGGATGGCTGGAGCCTAGTAGAGAGTCGTGCATTAGATCATGAACCTTCGCAGTCAGGCCTTAATTGACTAGGTCATTCATGATTAATGGTTACATAGTTGAATATAGCAAAGGATATTTTTCCATAAATTTCTTGGAGAGTCCTGACTTCATTATGAATGTGAAGTTCAGACCTTGACTTCGTAAGACTTGATTTGCATACATAAGGAGTTCTTATCCTTGGTCTTTTGGTTTGGGGTTAGTGTTCTCGGTTTTAGAGATTGAGGCCCTGTATGATACAACTTAAAAAACAGTAAATTCAGCTCAGAAGCAATATAACTGGTCTTTATGTTAGCATATATACATCTTTTATTCAGATAAGATCAGATGTTGTCGGTTGAATCTTACAGGGCCCGAATGTGCTTACAGGTTCTTAGGTCATCTTTCCGAGAACCACCCTCAGTTTGCTGATCCTATAATATGGCTATATCGTATCCATTAAAAGAAATGAATTGGCTTTTAACAATTTTCTTTCTTCACAGAGAGGGAGAAAAGTGCGACAAAAGAAGCAATCGCCATTCTTGCAAAGGTAAATGCCTGAGAATCTTTTCATGTACTGAAAATCTGCACTCTCTATTTGTCAATGTTCTTCTGTTGTTATCCTGCTTAGCAACTTAAATGTGGTACTTTAAGAGTACTCATCAACCTTCGTGGAGCAGGATGCATGCTATCATTGCATACTTGTATTCTGCACCTAGTGCCCCGAAGTGCTCATGAGAGGACGAAGAGCTTAAGTCCTGCAATACAAAGTAAAAACGCCTCACGTTCTCACGTTCTGTTTTGAGACATCATCACTCATTCACTCCCTATCCTCTCTACTTTTTATTTTCGTATTCACCTCAATTAGATTTCTCCAAAACTTGTAGATCATACAGGAACAAATTTTATTTGAGGCGTATTTTACGGCCATAAGGCCCACGTCCTGTGCAAATGGACATGGGAAAATTGGCTGTAGGAGTACATATAATTGAAAAAAAAGGAGTTATAGCAAGTCTGCATTTCTTGAGATTCTTGAAAGCGATGCCATACTCTGGTCTGGAGTGTGTTCTGTCGCTCTTTCATTGTGGAGTGGCAAATGTATGATTCTCTTCAAAGATATTATCTGCCACTACTAGTCTCACTCAGGATCCATCGGTGCTTCGACAAGGTGGCATGTCTCATGTTTGTCATGTTTGATACGTGGACTCTAACATGTCACTCACAGGCATATCTTAAAACGTGCTTGGAAATTGCATCTATAAGGCCTTCCCCTAACCTCTCAATGAGTGAAACTACTATAATTATATTTAAGATGACCATTAACGAAATCACTGTTTTTGTCAATGAAGATAATGTCTGATAGTCCGTCCGTGGCTCACAAAGCGTATAATACAAATAGAAATAATCTTGATTCTCAGGATCTATGTTGCAGTATTTTGAATCCGATGGTGATAGCTGCTTGAAAGGTTGTGGTGCCCGTGAAGACGTGAAAAGAAGGAAGTTATGTCCAGTGGAGGGGGAAACTGCTGAAGTTGTTTACAGTAAGACATGGTTTCTCCACCCTGAGTATCAAAAAAAGTGTTCATGGGCTTGTCAGAGTTATGCATCTATTATAACTTTGGAAAGGCTTATAACTCTGTACTCAACACCTTTTTGCAGGTGAGCAGTCAAAAGATGAGTCTCCATTTTCCGGAACAGCGGACGATTCTATTAAAGAAGCTTTAAATCTTGTGCTGGTCAAAGTGACCAAAAGTGGCTTGGTTCTCTTTTCTTTCCCCAAAGGCAGTACCTGTGATCCAGTCAAGATTGTTTCCTACGTAAATCAATGCTTGGAATCAGGGTCTTTGAAGCGACCACTGTAAGTAGTTAGTTGCACCATTGTTTCAAGCTATTATCCGTGGATTTATCGCTCATAATATTCATTAATCAGTCATATCTTTCTGTCATTTGTTCTGCCTTGGTAAGTGCCCTTAGTTCCATCAATGTATCAATCCACCAATAATGCTTGAGTAGGTACTTCGCTCTTTTAGTTGTCTTCGCATCCATTTCTCTGCCTGCGTAGTTTTCTGCCAGCAGTAGGTCTTAAGTATGAGTCTGATGCCTTCAGGATTTTACTAATGTTCCTCACCGTGCACATTTCAGGCTATAATGGTCTTTAACTTTTTATCATTAACCATAGCAATTGACTTCTCTCACTGCTGAATTACCTTACAAAATTCATTCTGTTTGTCATTAGTAGCATGCTGGTACTTTGCTTGTGCCACGTAAAGGATTCTAGCTTTGCTTCATTGATGTGGTGCTATCGAGGGGATATTTTTTGAATTATTTGTGTATGGATTTTTTTTTTCTTTCTTTGGGAGGGTGTGAATACTGATGGGCTAGATACACGTCATGTGGATTGGTCATTGCTTCTCAATTTTCTGATCCACACAAAGGTTATGAATGTTATTGACTGTTTACTCTTGATGTTTCCAAAAACATCTAGATGCTCCTTTCTCTTGTATGAATTGCTGCTGACCTACTACTCTTCCTTTCTGCAGCTGGTGCCATCGCATTCTTCCTTTTCAAGCTACTTGCAGGTTGGATGAAAAGGAAGTTAGTAGCACTGTGTCAAATCTTGTTCGAAAGTTTGTGGACAATAAAAGCAACAACCTCTCCAGACCTCTCAAGGTGAGCCTTTATTCTGTTTCGTGTTCTTCACAGGATACAGGTTATTCATACAATTACAAGGTATTCTATCCTCAGCCGAGATAAAACTGCATTGTTTGATGATTTATCTTTCTAAGAACTAATCTTGGAATTAATTTCTCCCGCGGTTAGAACTTTGGTTGTCCTCTCTAACATTTTTGTCCCTTGACAAGGCACCTGATTTCCCCCATTTTCCGACTTGTTCTTCTTATGTTATGTTATCTTCAATATGTTTTCGGCTTAATTAAAGGATTATTCTGTCATTCCATATTTTGCTCATCATTTTTTAAGAAATTCTAGGTCTTACTGATTGCCGTGAACATCATATGAAGCAGTTTAGGATAGCATCTTTTTGCATCATGTCATGTGACTTAGTAAGTTGTTTTCAGTTTGCAGTTGGATATAACAGGAGAGGACTTGAGGAAATAGAGATGAAAGCTGGGAAAGGCGTAACTAGTGATCCTACTTCGGGTGCGTTGCTGGATCGAAACAAGTGCTTCTCCATTGCGGCCGGTGCAGTAAAAGAAGCTGTGTCAGATTCAGCTGTGGACCTCAAATCCCCAGAGGTAGTGAAACCTCACCATTATATTCACTTATTTTCATATTTAATTTACAGTTATGTGTGTACCCTGACTGATCCTCTGAAAAATATCATGACAGCTATGTATCCTAGTCGAACTGCTCCCAATATCTGGGATGCCAAAAGGTTCTTTAGTTGCTGCCATATCTGTTCTTTCACGGGATCTTGTGGACACCAAGCCAAAGCTTTGCATCAAGGCCTTAGTGTCCGATTCCAAAGCTAAAAAGACATAGAGTCCCTTACAGAAGATGAATCATGCATTTAAATTATCTACTTCGATCAATACTTCAAAGAAGGCGGCGTTTCTCACCTGATCAATTTGGCCGTGAAGATGGCCAGTCAAGCATAGTCAGCTGCCAGAATCTACGGTCCGAGTGCAGTGAATGATGGTAGCTGAGGTTACCAATTTTCGGCTTTTCACAAGCTGTAAAGTAATTTTGGTTGATTGACTAGTTTTGCTGAAGTTTCTGAGTAGTACACTATTTGCTGCAAGTTAGGTCTGTCTAATAAAAGTTATTGTCAAGTCAGTTGAATTCTTCAGTTCTCACAGTGTTCAGAGTTGTTATTTGTTTAGAACATGATTTTACCTAATATATCCTTGTTTTTTGGGGACACATGCAATGCTACCTCAGTAGTCTTCCAATTGAAGGGATATAGACACCAAAAGTTATGAATGATTGACATTCTGGAAAGTCCTGTTTACATTGTAAGGTAAACTAGCCCATGAGCTGTTTTTTTTTTTTTTTTTTTTTTCTTTTAGCCACACCCTGAATCCCAGGAAAAGGGTCTGGACGTGGTGACTCATAAATTGGGTTGTGGAATTATGTGGTGGTGTCCGAGAGAGCGAGTTTTGTCACCTTTGCGGATCTAGTTGGCTCAAATTTCGGAATAAGCTTACGGAGCTTGGTGAAATGTAAAGTTGGGCTACTCAACACTCGTCTATGGGTTGCAAACTTTCACGGCTTAATTCAGTGCAAACTCGTATATTATCTCGACAGTTATTGGACTCTAACTCTAGAAACAATTTCTCCTTATTATACAAGTTTAACCATCTTGAAATTCAAACCAGACGTGAACAATCTAATGATTCAGATGGAGTTTATCGTTTGTACACGTCTCATAAATTGGTACTACTTCATCCCAGGCACATGTTTTGGATGCGCCTAGGCCCTAGTACATGTTGTACTTAGTGCTATTGAAATGAATTTACAGGATACAGTGACCTAGCTACAAGGCCAATATCCAAAGTACCACTTTTATATGGCCAAACTGTCAACAATCGTCACTGTAAGTGCTCTAAATGGCTGCACCAGTTCGAGTCCTGGAACGTCAAGCTCCGATGCTAAGTCTAAAAACGTCGTTAAAAGACGTTCTATTTCTAGCCCCAAGCCTCACCATCGAGGCCTCGTGGGCAAAAAGCGCCCTACATACAGTAGATGGGTGAAAAATGACAATAATATCGACACAATGAGACCGTGGTTCATTAAGGCTACGCTCATATAACTCTAGTCTATAATACATATATTAATGAGAGGGTCTAATCCTTAATTAGCTACCACAAAGAGAGATGGATAGATCAAGATTGAGTGGATGGTGTACATGTCCATCCCAACAAGTAGAAGAAGAAGAATATGAACTAAATGCCTGTTCACTAAGTTCACTAACGTTAGTTGAAGACATGTTGCTGCTCTTTTCGATTAACAATGGCGGTTGTAGCGAGAGGGACAAAGACAGTTCTTTCTCATGTGATCTTCTACTAGCTATCATCTTCTCTACCAACTCTTCCTCCACAACCTCCTTCTTTCGCCTTTCAGATATGTCGCGTGCCTCTGAGTGGTACTGAACTCCATTTTCAGGTTGCACATACGCCGGGGTATCCTGTAAGAGGAACATTCAAAGAAGACTGTAAGACTGAAATATTGTTCGGAGTCTAAGGTATAACCAAACAGTTTAGCAAATTATCGCTATGATAAGTATCACAAGTACGTGTAAAGACCTTTGCGCCTCATAAATGAATGATATGCACAATTACGAGTTTACGAGTAAGAGTACATCGGTACATGCATACGACCCTTAAGACAATCACATTGGCAAATAGCCCACAGTCAAGGCGTAAAGCTCAACAAAATAGTAAAAAGTTACTGTTTCTACCCAGTAAAAACAGTTGGAAGTGGTGTGAAGAAGAATGTATGTTACTAGTGTTTACCACATTACCTAATAAGCCTGAGACAAAAGATGTACAGTTTTCTACAGACATTAAAAACAGGGAAACTCTAATTGATTGCTAAGACTAGTAAATGGACCACAAGTTGGAAATGGAAATTATTCTACCTCAGAAAATCTCTACCTAAGCACTAGAATTTCAAGAAATCCCTGAGATTTTGTCCCTCCTCTTTATGACTAATGGTTTACACATCTGCCAGTAGTAAATGCTTCCACTTTTTGAGTTCTTTTTTCTTCCCCTTATATCATTTCTGTACTCGTATACAACTGTACAAATAACAATATTACGTCGGTTCCTCAAAGGCTCCCGCCCTGGCCCTTGAGAAAGGTAGGCTAAGGGGGTCGAATGTGGGTCGGTTCTAAATAGTCTAACGTAAAGATGCTGCTCCCGAATGTCCCAAGCTAAGAATTTACAATACACCGGCTAATCGATCAGAACATGCTAATGCAAAACCACATCCACTATGACACTAATAAGAAAGTTCATACCAATGTGGATTCATAGTTAGGTTAAGGTTACACTGATTATTTACCTAGGTTAGTAGTTAGTACCAAGATAAAGTGGTAATGTAACATGCATAACAGTCGGTCCAAGACTTGAGAGTTAATCACAATCAAGAAAAAACAAAAAGAAACATATAACATGGTCGATGTGTATGCAAGAGAACTATTACTCAAAAATGCAAATAATGCAGGAAATATAATAACTCTCATGTGTAACTATCAACATGGTCGATATATACACAACCTTATCCCTATTAAAAGAAACGCGCAATCATTGAAAACCCGAGATTTTACCTGCAGCTTAAGAAACCGAGATTCAATCTGAAAACCATTTTGAGGGAGTGTAGGTAAGAGAGACAATCCAGCTTGTTGTTGAACTTGCAGCAACTGTTGTT
>JBBYHQ010123635.1:0-27678 GCA_038382645.1 Spergularia azorica
AAACTAGGCGAGGTAGTCTAGGGATTGGTCGAGTTTGAGCAAGTTAGTGGCTAACTTGTTCATCCATATCTTGTTTTTCTTTTATTTTCTAAACACTTAAACACAAAAACACAAAAAGAGTTTCATTTTCCGTTGCATCAACTCAAGTTGATTAAATCATATTCTTTCGAGAATTCGAAGTTCCGCGCTACTCGTATCACAATATCCCCGAGCTTTATGGTGCCAAACCAAAGTTTTCTTTGAACAAGATCAAGTTATAACAGTACAGTTATCCTTAAACTTCCGTGCTTGGTATTTAAGAAGGGTATAAAGGTGGAAAAAGCTAACCAATCGTTATTATCATATATAAAAATTCATTGCTTACTCCTTGTCTTTTAGCTGTCAACATGGTTATGGGTTGGTAGGGAAGACATTTATTGATATTCAAGACCAATATAAGTAATAGCAATTCTATCAACATTATTTTTTGGGAACAAATAAGATTTCTGGTTTTAAATAATCAACGACGATCTCGTAACCAAATAATTCCAATTAGACTTTCATTTCTAAATTCAAAGATTTTAGCGAGAGTGACACTTGTGCGAACGTAGCACAGGGTGATCGTCGATCAACGCCCATGTTAAAGGTGTTAGGGTAGGCAATGGTGGGGTTGAGAGCAGTTGGCGGCATTAATAAGTGGTGGGAAGATAGCTCATGTAGGAGATGGAGGGCTAGGTGGAGGGAGAATGGAAAAGAAAATAGAATAGTAACAAGGAAACACACATAGTATATTTACTGATTGGAAAATTCTGCTATACTCTATAGATTAGAGTACCAAATTTGAAAAATAAAATATTTTATTAAACTGTATTTTGTTTGTACACTAATGATATAACTTAGGGTGGGCAACCACAACCACATGAACCATTAATACAAGTAGCAGGGCACCTAATACACTTTAGGTGGCCACATTGCCTATCCACTGTACATGCTTGATTAATCTGATGATCAATCAAGTTGTCTTCCACTCCAAGTTCAGAGATCACTGTTCTCGACTCCGCAATCATTGGGTTAAATGACAATCCTGAAAAAACAAACATTTATAGTTAACTTCCATCAAATTTAAGGGAAACCAAAACTAGCTTTAGTGATACAATAAGATTATGAGGAAAAGAAACATCATAGGGACAAAAGAAGAAGTATAAGACGCACCACTCAAAAGGACGAGTACGATCATAAAGTTGTAGTATCTAGTAATATCCATTTCTCCGAAACTTCTGATTGAAATTTTGTACTTGTATTATTGATGTACAAACTATAGTGGTTGATGTCTTTTTGAGTAATTGACAACGTTGGGTTACGTTTATATATCCATCGTTTTAAAAATATATCTAGATGGGAATACATTAAGTTTGGTATATATTGATTACATGCCAAGAACAATAGCCAAGTACTATGAATGTTGATTTCAATTCTTGAATTATCTCGATCACATAACAAGTATAGGTGATTTCGGTGATTTGACTTTACGTTTATATACATGTATGTTAAGGGTTGAAATTTTCTTTTGCATGCATATGCTTTCAATGTTCAAAATTCTCATACATTGAACTAATAGCAATGTGAATAATTTATATCAATTGGGTAACCGGTCAAAAATGGTATAAAATATTTAAGGAGGGTTTTTATTTATTTTTATACAGGTTTGTATGAAAATATCATCTTCCACAACTAAAAATAATTAATTTAAGGGAAGACTCTTAAGTTTGCAAATATAAAATCCTATTTTTGTTGCAAACTGTCGCTTTTATTCTGAATTCGAGTAGAACTAAATTAAACAGACATTAAACTTCGATTTCTCAAGTATTGTATCTAACTTTGTAGTGTATTAGTTTACGGTAGGATTTACTTCATATTGCGTAAGTAGCCTATTCATCTTATCACAAGATATTATTATATATTCGTGACCTCAAAAACGATATGATAATTTTTTTTAAAAAGGAAAGAGTATAGTGTAATAAAAATTATCATACATACGATTCCATTGTATAATCATTACTTCTTCGATGGTCAACAACACAATGGGTTGGAGGGAAAGAGATTTATTAATTTACATGACCAATATAATTTTTTCAGCATGTCTTGTGAGATAACGTTACCCAATAATTTATTGAGAGACCACCCTTTTTGTTTTTTCTGTGACCCGTTTCATATAATTAGTAACTAACATGCATGCTACTTTTAATGATCGTCTCAGTTGATGTCATGACACATAATCTAAGAATTAACTTAATTTTTAAAAGGATTCATGTGATCTATTCAATATACATATGAGAAATATATTATATTATTTGTTCCTTTAAAAATCATTAAGCTATGATATATTTATAAACTAAAACGATCACTAAGAGTAATATCACAGTTACAAACAATGTAAAAACAGTCACTTTGGAGTCTATTAAGATGGTGTCTCAAAACATTATTGAGAGACCGTCTTTTATAAGACTTTGTGTACTTTTTGTTGCTCAGCTATAGATTTTGACAAACTAGATCACAAATTATAGATAACAATTTTATTGGCTTCATTATCTTTGTATTTCTTAAAAAACTGTGCTACATTATTTGATCATTTCCTTTGTATTTTATTAAACCATAAGTAGTATCCAAATGGCTTAAATAGCAGCAACAAAGCAGCCCATGCACATTTGACGTGAACTTGCAGCAGGCGTAAGTATTTGGATTAGTATTATTACTTTAGCTTTTGTTTTTATTATTTCCTTAGCTTATTGCATTAGTGACAACGCCTAAAACTAAGTTCAAGCGAGTCTAATCATCCTAGCATAGCTTAGGGTCGAATCCACGAGGACGGAGGGTGATTGTCTATCAATAATGTCCTAATTTTAGTCTAATCAAATAAAGAATTAATGATTTAGTCAAAACTATTAACTATCTTCTACTAACTAACAATTCAAACAAACAAACTAGTACCTAATTTAATGAAAACGCAAGTTTGGATAAATAATGACGGGCGCTAGGGGTTAGAGAGCTTCACGGGTCTAAAGTTGGGGTCTTTAGCTTAGGGGGTTGAATTGAGCCTAATCATGCACACTAACAAGTTATCAAGGCCAAAAAGAAGGGTTAATTCTCTCTCAAACAATTAACCAAGGCCTTATTACTAATTAATTCACTCTGATGCAATTAATCAATAATCCCAAGTCAAATTAACCAATTTCAATCTCAAGTCTCCCATGTTGATCAAAACGCAATAATAAGTAAAATAGATCGTCATCTATATTTACAAATCGTTAAAGCATTAGACAAGGTGATAAAGTAGCATGTTTTTCAAGTAATTACCATTAGACAACCCCCCTAAGCATAAAATTCACAACTTTAACCCATTAGCCCCACCCCTAGCCATGGAAACTACTCACACATGGTTAAACTAACACTAATCACAATTAATAGAACTCTAAACATGATACTAAACATGAAAACTAGGTAAAGATTCAAACTTGCATGAATAAACTAATTAACCAACTAATTAACATGAATTTATAATAACTAACAACAATTAAAACAAAATAAATAGTAATAAATAAAACAGAGAAATTTGTTACCCAATTAAAGGAATAAAGAGGGAAAATGAATGAACAAGACTTGAATTATATAAATAATAGAGCTTGACAATTGTTGTGAAAATATTGAACAAAATGAAAGATGAAAAAGATGAAAGAATTACAATGGTAAAGAAACCAAAGTTGAACTAGGAGAGATAAATTCTAGATCTAAATTTGAACTACCTAAAAATATCTAAGAAACTGAAAAGGTGGCTACACAATTAGGGGTAGGTGAGTATATATAGTTGTGCGAAAAGACAAAACGGAAAAACGTGTCAAAGGGCGAAATTGGCTTCCGCTCGGCCAGTCGCTCGGTGAGCGTATATATACGCTCGCCGAACGGAGAGTTACGCCCGGCCGAGTGGATGTGCGCTCGGCCACATGCTCTCTGATGGTTATACGCTCGGCGAGCATACGGCCGAGCGGCCAAAAACTGGCGCGCACTTGAATTTGGAAGGCCATATCTCACTCGTTTCTTGGTCAAATTGGGCTTATAATATATCATTGGAAAGTTAACGAGATAAAATTTCATATCCCACTCAAATTGTCCCAATATCTGCTCTATAAATTGAGATATGACCGTTTGAAATTACCCCTTTGTGCGAAAAGTCTTCAACTCATGTGTTTGCCCTCTCTTTGCTTCCAAACTTATATCATCATCCCTTACTCTCTATTCCCGTGCCTAGGGTCCTGCTCTAAGATCTATCTCCGCTCTTTGACTCTCCAAATGCCTCGGGTTTCGCTCCAGCATGCTCCGTAGGTGCCCCTACAAAAGCCAAAACAACACCGCAGAACTCGATTCTCGTACAAATAGAAAATGCACTAAAATTTGCAAAATGGCATTGAATTGAACCAAGATAAACATACATATGAAAAGAGCGGGAAAATAACTATAAAATCATCAAAAGTAGGAGACGGGAGGGCAATAATCACATGAAAAAGAGGACAAATGAGTCATATATCAATTAGCATATGTGTCACACCCCAAAATCATTATTGGAATATAGCATACGACAACCTACGAATACTATTATACAAACGATCAGTAAGACCATTTATTTATGTTACAAGTCGACTTGGATACCTCACTCAAATTCCCACCTCCAGCTAGTACTGGTTACGTGAAAAGAATTGATTATCAAAAGGGTGAGCTTAACAGCCTAGTAAAAGACAGTTCCCGATTTTACCGGATCAACAGTTGCTAATATAGTAAAACGATAATGATTCGTATAAGCATAATACTTTTCAATAGTGGGTAATATAATTCTGGTTAGTTCAGAAGTTCTCAGTCAGTGCCAATTTACTCCCTTGGCAGGGCCAGACGGATATCCTCGTTTCAAAGTTAGCCATAACACATAACTAGCCCACAAAACCAAAGTATTTCTGAAAATAATCAGAGTTCATTTTTGTAATGCAATTATACTGTCGAGTGATTTGATAAATAACTGTTCAAGGGTCCAAACGACGTCCAAAGTTTGAAGGTGGTAACTAGTTAGTCAAATCGTTAATTCATTATATCATCGTCCTTTAGCGGAAATTATTCACTTTAAAATCATTTCTTCAATAGGGTAATTCGGTCGGGTTACTTTTAATCATGGAGTTAGTATTTACCACTAAAAATATTTTACATTTAATCTTGGGATATTTGTTATTAATGGTGACGTTCACAAACTGGGGTATATCCGCCGAGTTACTTGTACCGTAATAACCGCTCGCCACAAGCTCAATTAATTATAAGTTATAAAATGCGTACGGTCGTTAATGTCATTAACTAAATACATTAGCTTAAAATTATTTAAGTAAACATACCGTAGTCGATTTTAAGTGATGATAGCTTTTTCAACATAACCTTTCTACTAACGGATTAATTCTCGTACTCGAAACGGTTACTTATTTCGTAAGATATGCTCACGAAAATCTACAACACTCTTAACTTACTCTAGTTGTGGTGTGCTTATCATTTGAATCACTTCAATTTTATTTCACTCAGTGCAACACTTGTGTGTTGATTTTTGCGTCGAATACTGAAGGAAAATCAAGCTATATATAGGCAGTTGATGATTCAATGTAATCCTCTTATGAGAGAACACATTATCCAGGGTAATTGTATTACCCTCTGAATCAATGGAAGAGAATTCAAAGCAAGGACAATGCAACAATCGTACGTAAAGTTTGATGTGTTGGTTGTCTATCTTTTTTTCATTAGAAAAGTGGTTATTACAATATGTACATTTTTCTATGCTACCATGTTGTATATTAGTTTAAAGACTATAGATAGGGTCCTATAACATTGTAAATTTCAGATTGTGATACATGAAAGAAAACCCATTTGAGCGAATTCTCAAAAACAATATAGTTTCATTAGTTCTTGTTTAGGGAAAGGTTTGAATGGTGTGCTAGATTCGCTTATTTGTATGTTATATTTCTATATCATACATCTAGACTAAGAACTCTGTACCCCAGTTAGAGTTTAAGAGTGGTGTCCCTCTACTAGCTCATAATCTCTCTCTATCTATCCTTACATTTTTGTTTGAATAAACACAAAAACAACAAATATATTACTGTATTTCATACTCTATTTCTGTTTTGGTTTATTCTAGGATTCGATTATCATGTATGGTAATTTAATCTGCATGACAACTAAATTAAGTTTTTTTTTTTTTTGGAGAAACTAGATTTTTAGTTATCGATAATCAAGGTTGGTCTCATATCCATATAAAAGAGGGTGTCCGTCGATCAGCGCCTATGTTGGAGGTGTTAGGGTCGGCAGTGGTGGTGTTGGGGGCAATCGGCGGTGGTAATAGATAGTGGGACGATAGTTCAGGTAGGGTGTGATGGACTTGGGGGAGGGTAAATGGAAAGAAAGTAAGGGAAAATAAAATTGAATAGTAACAACGCAACACTCAAAGTATATATTTATTGATTGGAAAATTCTATTGTACTCTATAGGTTAAGAGTAACAAATTTGAAATATGAAATATTTTATTGAAATGTATCTTATGGTTACACTACTGATATAACTTAGGGTGGGCAACCACAACCACATGAACCATTAATACAAGTTGCAGGGCACCTAATACGCTTTAGGTGGCTACATTGGCTATCCACGGTACATGCTTGATTACTCTGATTCTCAATGAAGTTGCCTTCTACCCCAACTTCAGAGATCAATGATCTCGACTCCGCAAGCATTGGGTTAAATGACAATCCTGTGCAACAAACATTTATAGTTAACTCACACCAAACTTAAAGGAAACCAAAATTACCTTTAGTGATACAATAAGATTATGAAGAAAAGAAACATCATAGGGACAAAAGAAGAAGTATAAGACGCACCACTCAAAAGGACGAGTACGATCATAAACTTGAAGTATCTAGTAATTTCCATTTCTCCGAAAGTTCTGATTGAAATTTTGTACTTGTATTATTGATGTACAAATTTTAGTGGTTGATGTCTTTTTGATTAATTTACCATGTTGGGTTACGTTTATATATCCATCGTTTTAAAAATGTATCTAGATGGGAATATATTAAGTTTGGTATATGTTGATTACATGCCAAGTACAATAGCCAAGTACTATGAATGTTGATTTCAATTCTTGAATTATCTTGATCACATAACAAGTATAGGTGATTTCGGTGATTTGACTTTAGGTTTATATATATGTATGTTAAGGGTTGAAATTTTCTTATGCATGCATATGATTTTAATGTTCAAAATTCTCATACATTGAACTAATAGTAATCTGAATAATTTATATTAAAAGAGTAACCAGTCAAAAATGGTATAAAATATTTTAATAGAGTTTTTATTTAATTTTATGCAAGTTTGTATGAAAATATCATCTTGTACAACTAAAAATAATTAATTTAAGAGAAGACTGGTAAGTTTATTTGCAAATATAAAATCCTATTATTGTTGCAAACTGTCGCTTTATTCTGAATTCGAGCAGAACTAAATTAAAAAGACAATAAACTTCTATTTCTCAATTATTGTATCTAACTTTGTAGCGTATTTGTTTATGGTAGGATGCACTTCATATTGCGTAAGTAGCCTATTGTTCTTGTCACAAGATATTATTATTCCTGACCTCAAAAACGATATGATAATTTTTTAATAAAGAAAGAGTATTGTGCAATAAAAATTATCATACATAGTTGTACTTGTTTTTGAAAAGCAATCTGGGCTTGCAGCAAACCAAATGCGGACAAACATCTATCTCGGAGGAGTAAATAAGGCTGTGGAGAAGGATATCACTTATGTACTGGCTATAAAGTAGAAACATTCCCTTTTCGTTACTTGGGAGTCCCCCTCCATTCATCAAGGCTAAACCAGCTATGTTCAACTCTCTAATAGATAAGATTAAAGGGAAACTCCAACACTGGGCCAACGCCTTTATATCTTATGCAAGGAGGCTACAACTTATCAACTCAGTTATATTAGGTCTGCATTCTTTCTGGGTATTAGTGTTGCTATTGCCAAAGGCTGTGTTAAAACGGATTAGATAAAAAGACTATGCAAAGAGTTTTTCTAGGGAATCACATAGCATAAGGGCAAGCTTACATTTATAAAATGGAATTCGCTCTGTTCTCCTAAGTCTGAAGGAGGATTAGGAATCAAGGAAGTCCTGAGTTCGAACAAAACCCTCTTCTCAAAATGGCTCATAAAGCTTCTGTGCAACAAAGACAACATATGGTCTCATTGGATTAAAGTTTATTATTTGAAGGGAAATGATTTTTGCAATGGTGGTGTGGTGGCAGACTGCTCAGCAGCTTGGAAAAACTTGCTGCAAATCAGGGATACTTTAAAAGAAAAAGTTGGCACCGACCAAAATGTTGAAAACTTGATTAAGACTTGGTCTAATAAAAAAGGAAGTAAGCTCAGGTATGACTTCTTCAGGGGGTTAGGGGATACATTTAAGTGGAAGAAAACAGTATGTGACTCTTGTAGTATTACAAAGAGCTCCATCATAGCAGCCCTAGCAATCCAGGATGCTCTTCCTACTGTGAAGAACCTACAAAAACTAGGACTCTGCATCCCGAATAGATGTGTTTTGTGTAAATGTGAGGAGTAATCTGTTGAGCATTTGTACTTCAAATGTCAGTTTTCGAGACTTGTTTGGGAGGATTTGTTAAGCTGGCTCGATTATGGACGGAAAGCAAAGACCCTTGCCCAGGAGATAAACTGGTTCAAACACAAGATTCAGGGCAAGCAGGGTAAACATCATGTTATCCGGAGTGCCTTTACATGTGTTGTCTATGAATTATGGAGTGAAAGAAATAGCAAGTAGCATTGTGTGTTAAATTTAAAGTTGCTGTAAGAGCTATAAATAGTTTTAGTAGTTATATCCCTAGTAATTAACGTTGTGGTTAGCTTCAAGGGGTTGCTCCTTGCAATCCTTTTGGGGAGTTGATGTATTTTTGTTCTTTCTTTCCCGAAATGGAAGAATAAAAGCTAAAACTTTCCAAAAAAAAAAAAAAACTATCATACATACGATTCCATTGTATAACCATTACTTATTCGATGGTCAACAACACTATGGGAGATTTATTCATTTACATGACCAATATAATTTTTTCAGCAAGTCTTGTGAGATACCGTCACCCAATAATTTATTGAGAGACCACCCTATTTGTTTTTACCATGACCTGTTTTATATAGTTAGTGACTAACACGCATATTACTTTTAATGATCGTCTCAATTGATGTCATGACACATAATCTAAGAATTAAGTTAATTGTAAAAGGGTTACTGTGATCTATTCAGTATACATATGAGTAATATATTATATCATTTGATGCTTTTAATTCATAAATGCTATGATATATTTATAAACTAAAACGATCACTAAGAGTAATGTCACAGTTACAAACAATGTAAAAAGGGTCACTTTGGAGTCTATTAAGATGGTGTCTCAATAAATTATTCAGATATCATCTTTTATGAGACTTTGTGTACTTTTTGTTTCTCAACTATAGATTTTGACAAACTAGATCACAAATTATAGATAACAAATTTGATTGGCTTCATTATCTTTATGTTTCTTAAAGAATTGTGCTACATTATTTGATCATTTTCTTTGTATTTTATTCACCCATAAGTAGCATCGTGACATAAATAGCAGCAGCAAAGAAGTCCACATCTGACGTGAACTTGCAACAGGCCTAAGTATTTGGATTAGTATTATTACTTTAGCTTTTTTTTTATTATCTCCTTAGTTTATTGTAGTAGCATATGTACATTATTCTACCTTGTTGTAGATTAGTTTAAACCCTATAGGTAGGGTCTCATAAGCATTATACAATTCAGATTGTGATATATGAAAGAAAACCCATTTGAGTGGATTCTCAAAAACAATATAGTTTTAGTAATTCTGGTTTAGGGAATGACTTCAATGGTGTGCTAGCCCAGCTTATTTGTATGTGATATTTTTGTATCATGCATCCAGACTAAGAACTCTCTTCCCTAGTTAGAGTTTATGAGTGGTGTCCCTGGCCTCTAGCTCATAATCTCTCTCTTTGTCTATCCTCACATTTTTGTTTGAATAAATACAAAAATAATAGAAACATTACTGTATTTCATACTCTATTTCTGTTATGGTTTAACCTAGTATTCGATTATCATGTATGGTGATAAAATCTGCATCACAACTCTATTAAGTTTTTTTGGGATGAATTAGATTTCTAGTTATCGATAATCAAGGTTGGTCTTATATCCATATAAAAGATGGTGCCCGTCGATCAGCATCCATGTTGGAGGTGCTAGGGTCGACGGTGGTGGTGTTGGGGGCAATCGGCTGTGGTAATAGGTGGTGGGACGATGGTTCAGGTAGGGTGTGATGGACTTGGGGGAAAGTAAATGGAAAGAAAGTAAGGGAAAATAAAATAGAATAGTAACAACGTAACACACAAAATATATTTATTGATTGGAAAATTCTGCTGCACTCTATAGCTTAGAGTAACAAATTTGAAAAATAAAATATTTTATTAAAATATATCTTGTGTGGACATTAATGATAAAATTTAGGGTGAGCAACCACAATCACATGAGCCATTAATACAAGTTGCAGGGCACCTAATACACTTTAGGTGGCTACTTTGACTATCCACTGTACATGCTTAATTTTGCGTATAAATTTAAATTTTTTATCAAGTTGAGGAGGTGTATGCGAAATGAGTATCTCAATCTCGCACTTGGGCAAACTATAGTGACCGCTTAATAGTCGTATATAGTAAGTATAAAATGTTTTGAGATAACGACACTAGAAACCGACTTATATCTTCTAAGCTTGAGGATTCAGGACGCGAACAGAGTTTTATCTAACACAAAACATGGCATGTTCCTCTAGGACCGAGTACATGAGCTGCTCGTATGTGTGCTTGCTGCTAAATGAGACACCCAACCATTTCCTTTTTGATTAAGAGCTCAATTGAAGCGAAACAATATTCTAAATTCAATAGCTTTTTGTCATCTAGAACTTTGTATAAGGTTTAGAGCTCATATTATGATCATTTAGACCATCAAATTCCCAGTTGAAGCTAAGGATTATGCTGGGTTTTGTTTTGGACCAACTTTGGTGTTTTAGTCATATATCCTTCAAGTGGTAAGGTCAAAGCTTATTTATTATTTCTATTTAATGCTAAGAGATGTTGAAACAAATACCAACTAGTTAATTGCATTTTAATTGTCATTTCGTTGCCCAAATCATTGTTTTGTCCCCTACTATTATCATGACTATAGGTTATTCGTAATATAATGTGGTCATAAAGGTCTCGTTTATTCCTGTCTTGGAACGAAACAAAATCCTAAATTGTAATTTAATTTAATGCACTTGATGTTAGGCTTTTGAAACACTCAAAACCATGTATTTACAAACCAATTATGAGCTCTAGAAGATGAGTGCTCACACAGTCCTCTATTTTGGACCAGTTTGGGTATTCGATGCATACATCCGTCAAAATATGATCAAACTGTGAGTTTTATGATTTGGAATACTCCTAAGAGCCTGGGCAACAATTATCAATTGGTTAAATTCAAATTACATATCGAAGGCATGCGCAAATGAGCTCCTAAACACGAATCACGCTTTCTTTAAGGTTTTACGGAAAATGGATTATGGAATTGGTTTGTCATACATTGGGAAACTAAGGCTTCTATGATCAGTTTATAATAGAATACTATCAGTATACTCCCAACAAGACAATTAACTTTTAAAGCCCAAGCGAGGATTAAAGGATCTAAGGTGACTTCCCGTCTTATTGGGTTGTGTTGCGACATATGATGGATCGGGCTATTACAATCAAAGCCACCAGAGATGAACATTTTGTAGGAAAATGAGAACATTATGTGTTTTATATGATAGGATTTTGAAACTTTGGAAATATAAGGTAGGAAAATAAAAATTATGGATTTTAAAAGGTATGAGTTGAAATTTTTTCCTAAATGACGGAAAATAAATAACTAGTAATTTTTTTAAAATAAATAAATGTATAAATTTAAATAAATATTTTGTGAATACTAATCTAACAACTACAAAATTATAATTTTTGTAAGATATATTATCAGTCATCAGTCACCAATTATCAAAGTATAAGTGTATAACTTCAAATCAAGTCAATTAAAACATTAACAAGGGAAAGTCGGAATTGCAAGAACATAACACTCATAGTATATTATTGATTGGAAAATTCTATTGTTTTCCACATATTAGAATAACAATTTCGAATAATAAATTATTCTTTAAACTGCGTCTGATGTGTATATTTTAGAATTTTTTTTTCGGAAAAGGGCTCAAAAAATAAATCCTAAACAAAATTGGTCGAATTTGAACTTATTCAACCTTATGGGGTGCACGTCGACAAAACCGCCAGTGATAATGGCGGTTTTAAGTTTGTCAAACAGTACCAATCAGGCTTGGGAGAAAAGTCAATGACCGCCATTGGGACTGGCGGTTTCACGTGAAGTAAAACCGGCAGTCTCACTGGAGGTTTTAAGTTATTTTTATTTTATTTTTTTTCCACATTAAAACCGCCAGTGAGACTGGCAGTTTTACTTCACGTGAAACCTCCAGTCTGTATGGCGGTTTTAGGTGGTCAATTGCTTCTCCCTCGAGTCATATTAGTACTGTTTGACACACTTAAAACCGCCATTACCACTGGCGGTTTTGTCCCGAACCTGAAATGGGGTGACGTGCCCCCCATAAGGTTGAATAAGTTCAAATTCGACCCATTTTGTTTAACATTTATTTTTTGAGCCCTATTTCGAAAAAAAATTCTATATTTTAATGGTTAAAGTCAGGATAGACAACCACAAAAACCATTATTACAAGTTGCAGCCTTACAGGTGTCTATAATGGTTATCAATTACACATGCTTGATTAATATGATTCTTAATCACGTTTTCTTCTACTCCAATTTGAGAGATCAATAATCTGGATTCCGTAATCATTGGGTACAATGACAACGGTGTAGCTAACTAGTAATTTATAAAAAAAAAATATATATAAATTTAAATAAATTTCTTCTGAAAACTAATCTACCAACAATAATATTGTTAATTTAATATTTATATTATCATTTATTGATGATCAAAGTATAAGCGTACGTATATCTTCTAATCGGGTCAAATAAATCGATAAAGAGAGAAAAAGGGAAGGAGTATTATGTAACAACGAAACACTTTTACTATATTTATTGATTGGAAAATTCGATTGTATTCCACATATTTGAGTAGCAATTTCAAAGAATAAAATATTTTATTAAACTGTGTCTTGTGTGCATTCTAATCGTAAAACTTAGGGTGGGCAAGCACAACCACAAGAACCTTTTATACAAGTTGCAGCACAAGTAATACAACTTAAGTGGTTACATTGGCTATCAACTCTACATGCTTGATTAACCTGACTTTCAACCAAGTTGCCTTTTACTCCAATTTCAGAGCTTACTGATCTTGGTTCCGCAATCATTGGGTAAAATGATAATCCTGTAGAATAAACATTTATAAATAGCTTCTAACGAATTCAAAGAAAATCAAACTTAACTTTAACAAACCAATAAGATTATAAGCAAAAGATACAAGATTAGGACAAAAGAATAAGAGAACAAATTACAAGACGCACCGACTAAAAGAACGAGGACGGTCGTAAACTTGAAATATTTACTAAATTCCATTTCTCTGAAACTTTTAATCAAATTTTTTCCTTGGATTTGCTAGTGATATACACACCTCTTCAACTTGTGCTTGTGTGTCGTCTCCCTTTTAATGGTTGATAGCTTAATGAGTAATTAAATATGTTGGGTTACGTTTATATATACATAATTTTTACAATACTTATACAGATTGTAATATTATAAGTTTGGTATATTTTGATTATATATCGAGTATAATAGCCAAGTACTATATAAATGTTGATTTCAATTCTTAAATTAATTTGATCACATTACAATAATAATTGATTTGCTGCTTTGACTTTAGATTACATACATGTATGTTGAGGTGTAAATCTTCATATGCATGCATATGCATTCAATGTTCACGATACTTATACATTGAAGTAATAGTAATATGAATAATCTATAGCAAAGGGGAGAACTATCAAGAATGGTTTAAAATATTGAAATAGAACTTTATTCTTTTTGTATAGCTTTGTATGAAAATATCATTTTCTACTACTAAAAACAATTAATTTAAGGGAAGAGTTGAAAGTTTGGAAAATATAAAATCTTGTTAGTGCCGCAAACCGTGCGTTTATTTTGAATTTGTGCAGAACTAAATCACAAAGACAAAAAAAAATTATTGCTCAATTACTCTATTTAATTTTGGAGCATATTACTTAATGTTAGGATGCACTTCATATTGCCTAAGAAACCTGTTATTCTTTTCACAATATCTAACAATTCGTTACCTCAAAAAGCGATATGATTATTCATGAAAAAAAATTTGAATGTTCTTATTTTGAACAAGCCGAGCTTTATCGAGACAACCCAGCAGATTAGTCTTCTTTGACCATTAACGAGCTCCACTAATTCAATTAGTCAACTTGTTTACAAATCAAAAATACTCGTATCAAACATAGTAATCCATTGTATAAACAGTGTCTCTAACGATCAACATCCATGATAAGTTTTGTCGTCGACGGTCTCTGGCAACCAATGTGCACCAAGGCGCGGCAGGCGCAATGTGGGTTTTGCTAAGTCAAACCGTGTTTGCTCGTTTTTGAAGCCCATCAAGCTAAGTTTTGTCCGTAGTTAACCCAATGTGCCTCATCGACATATACCCATTTGTAATGATCCCTAGTAATAGAGACATGTTTTTCCTTTGCATTTTCATTAATCATTTGTATAAGGTTTTAGAGAGAAAAACTAAGGGTTTTGTGTTCATCAATCATTCAAGTTTTTTTTCAAATTATTGTTATTCAAGTTTATTTATTGAACATTTCAATTCAAGTTTAATGCAAGTTTCTTTCTTTATTATTGTTCCACCTTTATTTCACTTGGGTAACCTTTTATACTTATTTATTTACTTGTTTTTTTGTTGCTCATGCACTTACTTGATATTCCCTATTAACTTGTTTTTACCTTCAATCATGCTTGTTGTTGAAATCTCCATGTTTATCTTGCTCTCTCATGTTACTCACATGTTAAGGGGGTAGTTTTTCAATTAGGGGGATGGGGTTGTGGATAAAGTTAGAATCTTTGACTTGGGTGTTGGCTTTAATTTATTTGTGGTTTCATTGTTGTTTCATAATTATATGCCTTTCACATGTCTTTAATGGAGTGATTGTTCTACACAGGCGGACCCAGGGGGTTCAAGAGGTTTAGTTGAACCCCCTTATTCTCAGGATATAAACTAGTAGAGTAGGAAATATTCAGTAATAGAGGGTTAGAGCAGTGGGTAGTAGTCATTCTTGGGCATAGTAGGTCGCGAGTTCGAACACTAACTTGGTTATCATTGTCATTTTTTCTTTTTTTTTCTCTTTTTCCTTTCTGTTAGCTTAGAAAATTAGGAAAATTTCTTTCACCAAAAGGATTCGAACCCTGTCTCCAAATTGCATATGTAAATTACACCCCTTTGCCACTGGGGCAATGTTGTCATGATCTACAGATGAGCATAAGTTTTATTTTTTATTAGAGAGCTATTTTTTAGTGAAAAATAACATTATTACAACACAATACCAAAATTTTGTCTTCTTCTTTGACTTAATTTATGAAATGTTGTTGTATAAAAAGCCTAGGTAGTGTATAGATAAATTTGTAAAAATCTTTTCCGAAAAAGAAAAAATAATTGTAAAATTCGGTTTTACCATATTAGTACGTCGTATTAGTGAACTTTTTTTCGAACCACCATACGTAAAATCTTAGCTTAGCTCCTATTATTCTAGTAGGCCACTAGAATTCTCATTATTTCGGCATGGTAGACCCTAGGCTAGGTTTAGAGGTATGTGGTTAAGTTTTGGCGGCCTAGTTGGTCGAAAGAGAATTAGGAACCCATTTGGGGCGTAGATTAGTTGATCGAGAGAGGACTATGTATTATGCGAGCCTCCGTCAAGATTGTTGTATGTTGTTTAGTTTTAAACTACACCCACGATAGCCAAAGATCATGGCTGTGTGAGAGATTTTGGGGCCCCTGGGCGAACTTTCAAATGGGGCCCCTGAAATATCAATTTATTTTTTAAACGAGACGGTCCCAGAAATATCATGAACTAATCAAATGCATTTTAGGAATGAATAATTTCTCGTGATACTACTTTATATATGCAGTTGTCAAAGACAATACTCCATATTTGCAGCTGTCGAGAAATATATATGCAGATATGAAGAAAGATATGATAAGGAAAAAATATGTGGAAAAAGGAGAAAAAAGAAAGCTCATATCTACAAAGAGAATGAAGAAAACAAAGCGTATAAACCAGAATAATAAAAATGAAAATGAGTCAAAATAAGAAAAGAATCCTTTAAGAAAAAAACAAGAACAGAACAAAAAACTAATAACAGAGGATAAAAACGCTCTAACGGTGTGTCGATCACACTGGTCTCTGGTAAACCATACTTTGGTCTTACCTACTAAGCTGACAGAAGTATAACTAACATAATGAAATCTTTTGATATATTTATTGTTTATGTTGAAGGGGCCCTAGGCACAGGCCCAACTCGCCCAGGCCCATACACGCCACTGCCAAAGATTTGAACTTTATGTATCCGCTTTATATGAAATATCTATCATCAAGTTTATGTCATTATTGGCTTGTTTAGGTTTTCATTAGTTAATTTACATTTCTACATGTTAGCTTAAGTCTTGAATTTTTATTTTTTTTTATTTCACCTAGTTGTTACTCTATACGCGTGTTAGCCTAATTTGATCATCAAACTAACTCCTAAATTGATTTAAAATGGATTAGTACACCGACTTGACTTCTATGTGTGTTTGAGAGGCACATCTCCCAGTGATCGTCCCTTAGATATACTACGAAAAGACTAGGGTATCTTCGTACAATTAATTATATTTTCTGCATGCTTAGAAAAAAAAAACATGTACACTCACATATTTCTAGACACAATGAGGATGTGTTGGAGCGGTTGAGACATATTTCTTAGAGGGGATATGTTTGCAGGATACAAAGTCCCGACGATTACCTTTTACATACGATGTTGCACTTGTCATAGCTTCTAGGCGAAGGAAATTTTCCTTATGATAAGCTCAAATTACAAACTATAAACATACTAGTAGATGATAATAGGGAAAGGGGTCGGATCAAATGGACAAGTCTAAGATCTTGAGTAAGGCACATAAATGAAGGCTGGCCTTTGTGGTCCGAAATGATTGGCAATATTAGTCGTCTCTATAATAAATATCGGTTGTAAAATATTCTGTCATGTTTGTTTCCTTCGACCACAAGTAAATAAGAAAGGCTTAGCCTACTTTTGTGGGTTGCCGTCTATTATGTTTCAATACTAGTTTTGGGGTGTGACACTTACTCCGCAAGAGTACATATTCACCTTCAGACAATCAGATTGTAAGCCTGGATAATCCGCAAAACTTTTTAATAGTCAGTATTGACTACCACAAAAGCCAAATCACCTCTAATAGACACAAATAAGTCATCAGCAAATACTAGATAGGTGATGTTTAACTTGGAACATATGGGGTGAAATGAGAAGCCAATGCGTGAGGGAATCTCCATGCATAAGAAAATAGGTAGGGTGATCTCCTTGCCTTGGCTTCTTTTGCCCAAAAAAAAAACACTTCAATGCATCCATTTATACTTAAAGAGAAGTAGGGGGAGGTAATGCACTCATAAACCCACCCTCCCACTCATGATTTGGGATTTTTATAACCAAATTTCTTGGGATGAACCCTTCTCGGAGAAAAAAAATAGGAATTTCAATGGATTTTTATAGAGCAGATACATTTTGTACGAAATCTATAATCACAAAAGCAGACTTCAAGAAAACCCAAGAGACATAATTAAATGCATTTTATATTATATTAACCTTAATAATAAATCAAGGAGACACGTCCTTTCTACCATATTTCGTAGCAAACTCGTGTATTGTCAAAGAGATATATTTATTATCAAAGAGATATATTTGTTACACAAAAGCTGCTTGTTCCATACCAACTAAATTATGGTCAACTTTCATTCTTTGTTGGCTAGAATTGTGCTAATAGTCTTATAAAGTGTTGTACCAATTACACCACGTAGAAACTTGTCACTCTTTTAAAGATGCCCAGGGACGAATGTAAGGCTAAAAATCTTTGAGCTCCAAGAACAAAATTACCTAGACCATCAGATTTAAAAAAAATTTGAACTTGTGGAACTATAAATAGTATAAAACAAAATAAAACACGATAGAGACCAAATCTCATGTTGTCGCATTAGGGTTAAAGATGATTGCTACAACTTGTACAAAAGATTGCAAATGCAAGAATAAGAAGTGTCCTCCATCTTAAATTACACAATCTTTATAACATGGGTAGCGTAATGAGATAAAGGAAAATGATAATCAAAGTGGTATGCTGACATGTCCTCTTCACAACAAGCAATTATACAATTTATAGTCCGATGATACGCTAGTCTTATTGTACTATATCTAAGGGTCAAACTCAGGGAGACGTTCTTTTCAAACCCACATGCAAGACAAGTCGGGCATTAATTCGTTCCAAATCAATATAGGAGTTGTTTGGTAAACAAGTTAAAATAATGCAAAAAAAATAACAATCAGGTGAATAGAACTATAAAACCTAAGTGTAAGAATAAACTAACAAGTATTAATCAAAGAAAAGCTAAGGAAGCAAATAAAGACGTAAACTTTCTAATGGAAACTTCAAGAGAAGCTTAGTAGGGGGATTTGGAGGAGATCCTGCAACTAGTATGAAAAACACTTTATGCATCAGTTGTAAAATACATTTCACGTTATTTGTAAGGCGACTCGACTAAGCGTGACATATATCATGTCATATTTTACATGTTGGTTGTAAAGCGACATTTAAAGTTCACATTAGACATCGGTTTTAAACAAGAAATGATGTTTAAAGTCACATTATACACATCGCTTATTACAAAGAAATAATGTCTAATGTCGCACTTTAAACATCGGGTGTAAAAAAGAAATAATGTCTCAAGTCACATTTTTAAGTGTCGACTGTACTGTTTCCGCATTTGATATATAAAGTCTTTTTCACTAATGTCCAACTAATCAACCAAATATAACACATGTACAATAGCTTATTAATGTCAAATAATGTAGTCCTAGAACGCAATCATATCAACGTACCCAAGAAATTATTAATGTACAATTGTGCTCCTACTATATGAATTTGTCGTCGTTGCATTGGCTTAACAGCCTAAAGGCAAACAACGAGACCTGACTAATAGTAAAAATATGTTTAAACTTACACGCTCAACTTTTGATAGTTTCTGACTCTTTGTGTTTACTAAAAAGTTTAGTACCATGGTGATGAGCAACGGACATACTAACAGTTTATCTAAGTATTTGTTCTAAGTAACACAACCCAACCAAACGTACTATGAAACCTCTCGCGACCAAGCTTACAAAATTTCTCATCATCAAACATAGAGCACAAAGTGTAAAAGCAACAAAACGTACAATATAATCAAGTTCGCCAACATAAGTATAATTAACTAAAAAAAAACATGTGTAATTCTTCCTTTGGTACCGAGTATCTCACTATCTCTCTTTCAATCTAGAAACTTTCCCCAAGTTGTGAGCTTGAGTTATGTTTCTACATCTCTTGCAAACTCTTTGCCTATCCTTTTACTTTCAGTTCATAAAACACAAAATTTGTCATGTCTTATTTTTGAGTTGGTTTAATGGCTATGCTACTCAAATCTGCATCAGCTCATCAAACAATTAAATTCGAACACAACGCAGTCAATTCTTCACCCCAATATCCGAAAAGCCAAATTTGTAAAGAAAGCATGGTCAAGCATAGATTATAACTTTGAATAAACAATTTTCTCACAATTAAACGTATAACCAAAACTAAAAAATTAAACATTTAGTAAACTCTAGAAGAAGGTTGACAAGTCGGTCAAGTACATAACCAAACTATAATTCTCAACTCATTCTCAATCTTGGTACTACTCTCGCGTTACTTAAAGTCGACAACAAACCGAATCTTATGCTTAATCTCACAATATCAGTTAGTCCTGAAGTTCATCATTACTCTCAATATCAAAACTATGTCCTTTGTTCTCCTTAATTCATGTTATCTAATAACCCAATCTTCTCATAAATACTCCCAAACTCAACCCTTATTTCATGTTAACTAATAACCTTATCTTCTCATAAATACCCCCAAAATCAACAAACTCAACGGGCAAACTCAAACAAACTAGACTACGTACAAACATATGATGATACATGGGAGCTGTGGGTCAAAGCTTATAGTCGAATGAAGTTCAAGACTATCACGTCACCTTCCAGTCTCAATATCTTCTGAAGTACTCAATATTTCGAAGAGTAGTCAATTGGATAGTAAAGTTCATGATCTAAGCTTTCCGAAAAGTGGTCATATGCCTAATTGGTTAAGTAACGAAGGAGATATGTCTATTTTAAGTTGAACTGTCCAGTTTCTACGCGGGTACACGAGGATGGTCGAATCCGCTATATTCCCCAAGCCATGCATGTCCAAGGAAGTTCTTAGTAGATATAATACTTATTATTATTTGTGTCTTTGTTTAAGTCTAGGAAAGTGTCTAATTTACAGTAATTTTGTGGAATAAAGGAGCCTATGAGGTTTTCGAGTTGTTCAATAAGAAATAAGGCAAGTCTAGAACCTTACCTTATTTCTTAGAGTCTAGATGTGTCTAGCTAGTATAAATAGAAAGTCTTATTGTATTGTTTTTCACATTACACACATTGAGCATTAATATCGAAGAGTCGAAGGGAGTTTCCTTCAAAATCTTGGCCTTGCGAGGTATTCTTTTGGTTTGTGCCTTGTTTCTTTGTGATCTTGGTGCTTGCCCTTTGTTTGTGCTTTGTTTCTTTGTGATCTTAGTACAAATTAGTCTTAGTCGAGTATTCTTGCGAGAATTCTAGGCTAATTCATATCCTTTATTTTCTGATTTAATTCCGCTGCGTTATAAACTCAAAAACACATAAAAATTAAAGTAATCTATACATCATATGAGCACATAATAAACATTACATTCCATGGACATACCTATCAAACGCACTCCCAACTCACACCTAATCAGGGGTGAACCCAGGACTTTGAATTGGGGTTTACGAAATTAGTGAGTTGGCCGAGGCCAGAAACATTAGTACGCTAATATTCTCTTACGCCTTCCATTTAATATGAGAAATTTTATTACAATACGACAACCAACTTTAAGAGACCAAACTATCTACTTATAAGGCTATAATCAATGTTCAAAGACTGACTCGTAAGGAAATGCATTGTTCTACGTACATTTTCTTCATATGAAAAGGGTATTGTCATTTGAATTGTAATGAACTAACGATCGAGGTAGAATATTTGTGTATTTATAGCCAATCAGCTCACCGATGTGGAACTCATCTTAGATTCCAATTCTCCTATGCCATCCTCAATATTATTATTCAATTAATAATTTAAACGTCATTATCTAATGACAATCTTCGTTATCTTCTCTGAATCTACATCACTAGTAATTAAGCCATGGGTTACTTCTTATCTTAAAAGCCATAGATTACTTCTACCAAGACAAACATTTCAGAAGTTCCTTGACAACAGGTAATGTCTTTTCTACCTTAACCATAACAATTTTTCAAATGGTAGGTGTGGAAAAGTGGACGAATTCTGAAGAGCTCATCTTAGAATTTATAGAGGTAGCAACACACTAACTGGACTCCATCAGCGTTGACTAGTTCAAGAAAATACACTAGAAGAACTCTTGTGCAAATGAAAACTTCATTTTGTCCCCCATCGGCCAAGGAAACCTGATGCAGCATCGCATCTCCAACTCTACATATTGGGCTAGACGGTTGACTGTTTGGCGTGTTTTTGTATTGGGTTTTACTTATTACAATAACCAATAGCTCTAATGTTAGAATAATTAAAAAATTAAAACAGAAACTTCATGATTTTTTCCAATGTGGCAGGGGTTGCATGTGGAACACCATGTAACATGCTGGGTTCGCCCATACACATAATCACACAAAACCACTTAGGGTTATAATATAATCATATTAATCACAAAGTAGCAAAAATAGTGTTACCTCAAACTCGAAAAAATAGTTTGATACCAGTTATAAGACGCTTCACGAAATCAACAAGTAAACTAAATAATTAAATGAAACGTCAAATACGAAAACCACATGGAAATTACAAACCTTAAAATTTGATTTTTTTTTTTAAATCAGATACAAAGGTAAAACTCGAGTAGAAGTTGATCTGATGATGATGACGGTATAAGATCCTATAGTAAAAATGGCGAACGAAGAAGGTGACGAATGATGGTTGAAATGAAGCTGATGGGAGTAATTGGTTTCATTGGAAATTGAGGGAAATGAACAAACTTGATAGTGACTCACGGCTAAATAGAAGGAGGCAGAAATTAAGGCTCAAATTGAAATGGAAGGGTTTAACACTTATTCTAACCGACATACTAACTTAACTTTATCATTTTTTTTTCCTTTCAAAATCAACAATAAAAGTATTGAGATAATTAAGTGTATAAACAAATATAAGCCAAAAAAAAATAGACGGTTTTAATATATTGCCGAAAATTTAGTGTATTACAGTGTCAACCACGGCGAGCCGTTTGGGTGCTTAGCTAACAACTTCCCAACCCATAATATCGCACGTGCTCATTTTAGGTTTGTTCCGTCCTAAAAAACGAAAATCTTGCTGACGACTCCTAGTCAATAGCAGTTTATAAAGGAGGGCGGATCGGCCCACTCTGTAACGCTACGTAATTTGGAAAGTGGTTTATGGAGTTGGTTTGTCCACATTGGGAAACTAAAGCTCATATAATCAGTTTATAATAGATTCCTACCATCATACTACCAACAAGGTATTCACCTTTTATAGCTCACGAGAGGATATACGGGTTTAAGAGGTGATTACCCATCTAATTGGGTTGTGTTGGGACGTATGATGAGTCGGGTTGTTACACACCCGACCTATACGATACCTCACACCAGTTCAATTATCATACGATTTCATACAAAGTGGTACCCCGTACATACCGTATAGTCGCTCTTATCACTATAATGTCAAATCAATATATATTTGGATTACCTCATTTGCCAACAGAATGTAGAAAATTTCTTCCGCCTCGAGTCCAAGTACTCTGCTCCTGATCAACTCTTTTCTCCATGACCGCGACCGAGTCAATCCAATCAGCTACCAGTTCCCCTTCATTCCCTGTACACGGATAAATATGCCAGAAGGATGGGCCCTTGTGTGTCCATAGATCACGCTAAGCTCTAACTATTCGACCATTGGGAACAAGCCACCTGCAACCAAACAACAACAGCTCTCAAACCCCGCTTATCCTCCTTCACGCATAACTGGGATGACCCCCCGTAGAAGCTCCGAAAAAGGACGCCATCGGAAAATAACGTGCCTTTAGAAGTCTGCCCGCCAAAGACTTCGGGTTCAATACACGCCAGGTATGTTGCATCAGCAAAGCCTTGTTAAAAGTCTCAATATGTCTAAATCACATGCACCCCTCACCTTTAGGTATACATAGCTTGATCCACGCAACCCAATGAATTTTCCGCTCCCACTCCTTAGCACCTCACCAAAATCTAGCAATCATCAAAACTAATTTCGTTGCATATACTTGACGGAATCTTAAATAAACTCATGTGAGTCGTTCCATGTTCTCGTTGCCGCTCCATTAAATGTTGCAGCCCCGTTCGAATGTTTCCGCAAATAGTCGTGGCAAACGGGTCATTCGGGTCGGCTCTGGGTCGGGTCATGTATTTCGAGTTTATTTCGGTTCGGGTTGGGTTAGGTTTGGGTCAGGTCTAGTTCGGGTGTATCAACTACGGGTCAAGTTTAGGTCGGGTCGAATTCGGGTCGGGTCAAATCCAAATCGATTCACTTCAAAATGTTCGAATCTAATCATATTAATTTCAAATCTCTTAAAATTTTGTCTCAGTCACTTCAAAATGTTCGAATCCAATCATATTAATTTCAAATCTCTTAAAATTTTGTCTCATCTTATCTTAAATTGAAATTTTATTGGTAATTTGAGTGTTTGAAGACTTGATATAGCTAATACAAGTCGGTTTTGTTCAACCGATTCATTTAAATGTTTGATTATTCAGGTCTGGCTCATTTTAGTTCGCGTCGGGTTAATGTTAGGTCAAACAGTATTCTGGTCAATTTTGGGTTCAGTTCGAGTCAATTCGGGTTTCGGTTTGAATTCAAATTATAAATTCGGGTCAATTTCGGATGTTCGGGTCTGGGTGAGTTTTGCCAGGTCTACGCACAGTCGTTTTTGAAAATGGACAATCCGGAGCCGTCGTTGTGTTTATTACGTCATGCCTCATAAGTGGAGCGAGTAGGGGGTCGACGCCGTAGGCAAGCCGTCTCGTGTTTTAATCTACTTCCTATAGGTTTCGAACCTAGGTGGTGTAGGAATAATAGTGAAAGGCACGTTAAAAAAAGTCTTGGCGTGAGGAGAAAGCTTCCCTCGAGACTGTACGGACAAGCAAGCTCATCACATCTCAGCCATGGCGAAGAGAGGGCGTCGGCCCAAACCAAAGGCACCACCGGATCCGCGGCAATAAGATGATTCTTCTGACACTAATATGGAGGAGAAAGATGGAGAATCGGGCCCAGAAACATCAACCCAGCTACAAGGAACGCCTCGATCACCGATTCTTCTCAATGACATTATTGGGAGTGCAATTCGTCAATCAGGTAACAATCAAACCATTATTAAAGGCACATATACTCCTAAATTAGCTGATAATAAGGTAATTTTGGAAAACCCTGTTCCGACTAAGACTAGCGACCCTGTTAAGAAATCCTGGAAAAGTGTTGTGAAAAATGGGAAGGGAGCTCGTATGAAATTACACCTACACAAGGGTAGTGAAGGGGAGATTGTTATTGAGGAGGATGACATAGGTGACGAATTAGAGAAATGGAAATATACTCTTGTTGGAAATGTTCTGGGAGCAAAACCTCAATTGAAGGAGATGAAGGACTTTGTGGCGAAGTATTGGGGTGAAATTGTTGTACCTAATGTGAAATACTTCAAGCGAGGGTGGTTCATTTTCAGGTTTTTCACTGAAGCTGATATGAATGCAGTGTTGAAATCAGGGCCATGGAGGGTGGGGAATAATGTTTTAATCTTGAAGCAATGGTCACCCACAGGTGCCCAGGAACTTGAATCTGTCACGCAGGTGCCGGTTTGGGTGCTTTTCCCTAAGCTGGATCCATGGTATTGGACTGAGAAGGCATTAAGCAAAATAGCAAGTAGGATTGGCAGGCCTTTGTGTGCTGACCACACTACTACTCACAAAGATAGGTTGTCTTTTGCTCGAGTTTTGATTGAGGTTGATGTTTCTCAGGAGTTACCTAAGTACATTACTCTTCTCAGAAACTATGGAGCAAAGGGTAGAGTACGAATGGGTTCCCTATTTCTGTCATGGATGCATGAAATTAGGACATGAAGTTCAGAACTGCAGGCATTCCAAGCCAAAACCTAAGGAGAAAGTTGTAAAACAGATTTATAGGCCAGTGGTGAAGGATAATGTAGATTTGGATCCAATTCCTGAAAATGTGGCTCCTCAGCAGCAAAAAACACCACAGCAGGATGTTGTTGAGGATAATGAGCATGAAGTTATGGATTCACCTGTTAAGGGGACAGTAGATGAGTTGGGATTCAAAAAAATTCGAGAGCCAAACATAAAGAAGCCTAGGTCAGCAGAATTGATTGCTCCAACTTCTCTGAAGAACAGATTTGATGCTCTCCTTACTGTGGGCATACCAAGTGTTCTTTGGACAGGAAATGAGCAAGAAAAAGTTGTAGGGGAGGGAGAACCTCCTGACAGCCAATGATTGTAGCAACCTGGAATGTGAGAGGATTAAATGACCCTCTCAAGCAGCATGAGGTCAGAGACCTTATGTTGAAATATAAGCTCAATATTATTGGTATACTTGAAACTAGAGTAAAGGAGGCTAAGGCTGGTGCAATAATTAGGAAGAATTTTGCAAGGTATAAGACAGTGAATAATTATTCTGCACACTATAATGGTAGAATATGGGTAGTGTGGAATAACCAGCAAGTGCAGGTAGATGTTTTGTGTGTCCATGAGCAGCTCATTCACTGCAAAGTGTATCATATTCTCTCTAACCAGAGTCTTACGATCACATTCACCTATGGGAGTAATGATGCTCAAAGGAGGAATAAACTTTGGGATAAGCTGAAGGATTTAAAGCCTCAAATACCTTGGATGGTAATTGGAGATTTTAATGTTATTACAAGTTCTCAGGAGAAATTGGGACAATATGCTCCAATTCAAAAGGACATGGATGATTTTAATGATTGTATTATCCAATGTCAGCTCAATGACATCCATAGTCAGGGTCAATTACTTACATGGACTAACAACCAGGATGGGGAGAAAAGAATTTGGACCAAATTGGACAGAGCCTTGGTAAATGCTAGTTGGATAATGAAGATCCCAGATTCATTTGGAGATTTCTTGCCATCAGGCATCTCAGACCACTCTCCTGTGGTGGTAACCATCCTCCCTACTCCAAGCATCAGGAAAAGCTTCAAATATCTCAATTGTTGGAGTATGCACTCTGATTTTGGTAACATAGTGGAGAAAGCCTGGAATCTTGAAGTGAAAGGTAGTCCAATAGCAGCTTTGTTTCAAAAAATTGAAGAACACCAAGCATGCATTATCTACTCTTCATAAGAATTCTTTTTCAAATCTTTCAAAAAGAGTTCAGGATTGTAAGGTGGAATTACAAAGGAAACAAGTCGAGCTCTGTAACCACTCAGACAATGCTGATCTTTATGTGGAAGTAGAGAAAGAGAAGGAGAAATTCTGCAAACTCAAGATGGCTGAATTGAGCATGCTAGGGCAGAGAGCTAAGGTGAATCATATTAATAATGCAGACTGCAGTACCAAATATTTCTTCTCGAAAATTAAGGAAAGACAGCATCACAGTATGATTGGCAAGATAATGGATATGAAGGGCAACTTGCATCAGTCCACTGATACAATAGCTGCAGCTTTTGTGGATTATTACACTGAATTACTTGGAAAGGAGCGCACTGTACAGCCCTTGGATGAAAACTTTATTAAGAAGGGAGCTTTGATGCGGGAGCATGGGGTAAGGGCTTTCAACTTTTAATGCCAACAATCTGGTCCAAAAGATCCACAAGCATTCTCAATGAAATGAGACCTGTAATGAGCATTTTCAAAGAAGAAACTGACAGTTTCAGTGATTTTCATCTAACTTTGGAGCTTCATATACTTGGGTATATATGGGGTATGGCTATGGTTCTTATATGGGTTTAAATTAATTGTTCAAACTTTCTTATGACACCATTTAGAGCTCCATTGAAGCTACAAGCAATATTTTATGAAGGGTCAAAGATA